>JAQFVV010012396.1:13978195-14098195 GCA_028023455.1 Epiperipatus broadwayi
AGGTTAGTTTATGAATGATTTGAAAGAATGAAGGATGTGTGTACATTACATACAAAATTTTACATTTCCTAAATATTGAAAGAAAAGGAAGTATTAAATCTGTTAAATTATTTTTTTTTGTACAATTTTTTGTTAAAAGAGGAAATCTGTTTAATCAGATATCGATCTTTGTAGCAATTTTTTTTTGTAAATGATTGTTTCACTTTGGAAGCTTATCATGAGTCAGAACTATAATTTTTGAAATTGTCTTATCAAGATCTAAAGAAGGAAGCTCAAAGATTTGAAGTGTTACCTGGATGTTAAAAAAAAAAAAAAAAAAAAAGAAAGGAAATAAGAATTGAGTCTATTTTTTTTTTTTAAAACAAAAGTGTCTGGAAAAAGGATTAAACTTTTCAGTTGAAAAATACTTTGGTTGAAAATAAATTAGAGATCTAATTAAAACAAATTTGTCCAAAAATAGCAAGTGATGCTATCTCTGATTGGTTAAGGTAGCTAAAAATTGGATATAAAAAGCTGTCTTGAATTATTATTATTGTGATTGATTCAGATTATTAAACTATAATATTGAACGTTGAAAATATAAGAGATGGCGGGCTAGAAAAATTATATGTATATTCCATTTGCCGGACCATCTGGAGGAAGCTGCACATCACATAGGAAAGAAAAGATGTGTCTAAAATAATATTCTACACCTTTCAACTGACCAGATAAATAAGATGTTTTTAATAGAAGGAAGAAAGCATTCACCTGCATTCAAAGAAGATGAATTAATCTACTGATAAATATTAATCATCAAGTCCAATTAATTGTTACAACAACTGATTTTAAACTCAAGAAAATTTACAAATGGGAAAACAACTGCTGTATTTCATCCACATGCTTGACAAGAAGAGAAGAAAATTTACTATAATGATTTCCAAATTGTCCACTAAAGCAAATAACCTCAATAGAGTCATCATCATCAAATAGTTATCCACCTCAAGAAAGAGATTGTTCCCAGTAAAACGGAAATGGTAGCTACAGAAATATAAACATTATACAAGACAAGTTTGAACCCTTGGAAATTCGCCACAAACAAAAGATCGGTAATATGACTTTTTATATCTATTTTCTTTATGATATCAGTCTTAATAAACATTTTAGCAATAAAGTGGTATATTTTATTTAAAGAACTTTTAAAGACTATTCAGATCGATTAAAACAAGAATGTCTTACTAATAATAACTTTGAGCTTCATAAATGATCTTGAATGTATGAAAATGATTTGTTTATTAATTTTACAATATTAATGTGTAAAACAATTTTTTTTTTATGGTATTATGATTTTAGTTTTAACTAATATATTATTATTTTGGTTTTAAAATAATATTTTGTTATTATGGGATAAAACACGCACATACATAATAATATTTTTATATGTGTATAATTGGAAGTGAATGTGGAATAATGAGTAGTATTAGAATATTAGATTATTTTGTTTCAAGTTCAGTATAGATTTCAGCGCTTGGAAGGGAGGGGGAGAAAATAATTTAAAACTTTTTTCTAAAACTTGCTCTTTCAATTTTACTAACATTTTTTTTTACATTCTATTTACATGTTGGATTTTTAAAGTATGTGTGCTAATGAGCAGATAATTTTTTTCTTAAAATACTTTTCTCATGGAGTGAAAATCATGGTCAATGTGACGTCCAACTTAATACAAAATACATTTGAAGGGAAAGGGGGAAGAACTTAAAATTAATCTGAGGATTGTTATATAATCAATTATTATTATTATTATTCATGTCAATTTTCATATTTATCTAGAAATTTTTATGTATATGTTAGAAATGTAGTAATAAATATTAGTTTGTTTTATTAAACGAGGCGTATATATTTCATTAAGTGTAGTCTTTGTTAAGTGTGATTATTCATCATCATCAATGGTTGAATATTAGTTATTTAAGATATAAGTAAATATGCTAAAATTAAGCAATAATTATGAATTTCTTTATAAAATTTAGTTTTATGTTTAGGCTTAGTCCTAGAGCTGTAGTTGAAACCCTTGTCATTATTGTTATTATTATCATCATCATCATCGTCATCAACATTTTAATTAATGAGCTGTTTAACTGTTTAAAGGCCATAAATAAATATTGATTTTATAATATTTAGTGATCTCTTAGTATTATTATAACCACATCCCATCATCTATTTCATGCAAGGATGAGTGAATTGCCATCCTAAATTAGTTATATATAATCTGAGCTAGTAAACTTACAAAACTATTGAAACACATTTGTTATGTTAAGATCTGAGAAATGATTTATGTCTAATATACTCCACTTTGGTTTAAAGATGTTTTACTTTTACCTAACTATTAGTGCTTATAGTGATATGGCTCAAAAAGCAAAATCTCTCATTTTTATTAGAAATAAAGTACCAAGAAGGGATTCAAACCCGGTACATGTGAAAGGTTATCAGATATAACCGTGTCTAGATTCAGATAATCTAGTGGCGCCCTGCTAGACCATATTCACTTAGTATTTGTTTAAACATGCACTTAACATCAAACCAAGAAATGAAAGTGGATAAGATCTACTGCCTGTATACCTGAGTTATATTTTATTGAATTACTAGTGTACTCACTTCACGTGACACCTTATAATTCTTGATAGTGTTATATTTTGAACCTTTACTTAGTTAATTTCTATTTGAACTCATTTATTTAGGTTACAATGGACACCCAACTGGGGCCTGATATTTTACCATATACCTGAAAAAGAGAGTCTATAGAATGATGGGAGATGTGTGGTTAAAAATAGAGAAATTTTTTTTTAGTAAAATTTTTTTTTTTTTTTCAGTAAAAATTTTTTTTTTGTCTTACAAAATTTTCTTGGCCAAACAGTCTTATTTTAGATGATGATGTTTAATATGATTTAATTTTTCATTGATGATGATAAAATGGGTACAGCCATAAAACAGCTTAGTTTTTTTTTTTTTTTTTATCAATTTTGAAAATAGAGATGAATATCACAACTTAAGACAAAGGTGAAATAAATAATAGATTTTTTTTTGTGGAACATTAAAATAATTTATTGCCAGATAGGATAGGCATAGTAATAGTGATGAATTATGGAATAGTAGTCTCATGTGTGTTTGGGGAGTTCATTTTGTAAAAAGTCTATGATTTTAGAGGTTTGATTGGATGGTTGATCGTTGGAGTTTGGTTGGTTAGATTGCAGTTTTGATGATGAGTGGAGAGTTTTGTCATTGCCTTGAGAATGCTATGTATTTCGTGTAACTTATGAATGATCAAACCCATTCACTGCTCCAACCCAATTTATATGTTATCTTTATTTTATCATGAAGCAGTTAACAGCAGACCTGCCATGATATCAGCCTATAAGTCTCCAAGAGAGAGAGCACGGCATAGTTTTCCAATCAAGTTTATATGTTATTCTTATTTTATCATGAAGCAGTTAACAGTAGTCCTGCCATGATATCAGCCTATAAGTCTCCGAGAGAGAGAGCAAGGTTTCGTTTTTGTAGTCTATAATAAGCAGGGCATTCCTTGATACTTGCCACATAAGACTCCAAGAGAGAGAGCAAGGCATAGTTTATCTATTTTAGCCCCTAAGACTTAAAATACATCTTTTATTGCAACAGAGTTTGCTTCATTCAATCAAGGGTTGTGGTAGTTAATAGTGATCGAATTGGGATGATCTTCTGAGTGCTCGTGATGCATTGTGTGATTATAGTGCTGTGACTGAATTCTTTTATTTATCTCAAGATTGTGAACTGCTAGTCATTCTGTGGACTGTCAATATCTGTCGGATTTCTGGGAGAATGGATGAATGTATAATTTGGGCTATTACAGACAGACATGCACTATATAGATTATTGTTGTGTAGTTCATTAAATAAGGATATTAAAATTTTTTTTTTGTTGTATTTGTAAATGCATAATAAGGTGAAAATCAAATCAGTCAGTTGGTCAGAATAGGTGTCAGACAGGGAGAAGATGTGTGGATTTTTGATGGTCAGGGAAGTACAGATGGGATATATATAGTTTTATAACATGAGTGAACTAAATTATAGTATGGAAGAGGTTATGGAAGAGGAAGGTGCCCCAATACCAGGAATCAGTGATCGTTTTCATACTGAAGAAGAGGATGGGGAGGTTTTCTTAAAAACACAAAAGGAAAGAGAGGAAGTAGAGGAAGATGCCTTTAATGTTAGTAGCAGTAATACGGCCTCAAGTGTGGAAGTAGATGAGGAGTCAGAAGTGGGCCAGGCTCAAATAGCAAAGATGGCACCATCAGACATGGACATGATAATGCAGATGCTCAGAAGTATGAGAGAAGATAGTAAGCAAAGTACGGTCAATCTAGAACAAAAGATGGAGAAAAATATAGAAAGTCTAAGAGAAGATAGTAAGCAAGGGATGGTAAATCTAGAACAAAAGATAGAGAAAAATAATAAAAGTATGGTAAATCTAGAACAAAAGATAGAGAAAAATAATAAAAGTATGGTAAATCTAGAACAAAAGATAGAGAAAAATAATAAAAGTATGGTAAATCTAGAACAAAAGATAGAGAAAAATATAGAAAGTCTAAGAAAAGATAGTAAGCAAAATATAGAAAGTCTAAGAGAAGATAGTAAGCAAAGGATGGAAAATCTAGAACAAAAGATAGGTCAATCTATGGAGAAAAGTATAGAAGGTTTAAGGGTAAATCTAGAGAACTCTATTGACAATAACAACCAAATGATCATCGCTTTGGAAAATAGGATAGAAGGGTCCAATATAGAGTGTAAAAATAGGTTTGTGTCATTAGAGGAGAGGATAGAAGGAGTGTGTAGGTCTATGGAAGTCACCAAACAGGAGGGCTGTCAGGGACTACAGTCATTAAAGGCTCAAGTGGAGCAGTCTATCGAAGAAAATAAGAGAGAAATTCAGTTAGTTAGGAATGAGGTCCATGGTTTGGTCTCCCAATCCATATCAGAATGCATAGAAAAGAATGCCGAAATAACTTCTGCAGGAATTCATATTAGATTAGAGGAGGTGGTAGCCAAAGTGGACTCATATAAGGAAGCCACTTTGGGCTGTATAGATCAAACCCTCACTATGAAAAATAAGTTTAGTGGCTTAGAAAAGGAAATACGAGAAGTTAAGGGAAGCATGGCCAATGAGTGTGTACAAATTGACCAAAATCTTAGGAAAGAATTGGGGAAACAAATGGATAGCTTTAGGGAGGAGATAGTAAAAAGGGACAAGTCAAGTTCTTTAGAAGAGGGACCCAGAATCAATCAACATGAATTGAGTGTTATGTTGGAGAAAGGTTGAGGAGAACCAGAAGGCCTATGTTGTGGAATACATAAACCCCAAGATGGATGATCTCTACCAGAAAATAGGGGAATTAAAAGATCGTATTAATGTAGGGCTGCAGGATCAGTCAAACCCAAATTCAAGGCAAAATGATGTTAGCATCAGTCCAGATGACTGTAGGGATAGCTCAGAACAGAGTCAGTCAGAGAAAAGGATGCCTACTTTAGTTAACAATCCACAAGGTGAAAAAGAAGTAGAAAGGCCGATATTAGCCATAATACCAAATCTCCCAGTAAAGAAAGTAAATGAGATGATGACCAAAGAGCAGATTGGGATAGATCATGAAGTGAAAAGAAGGAAAAGAGAGTTGGAGGAAAAACTTCATGCATCCGATAAGATGATTGATTTAAGAGAGGCAATAAGGGAGATGAAACCAGTTATTTTAGAAAGAGAGCAAAAGTTTCAACAGTCTGTAGTTCTCAATCTAGTAACAAACCAGCATGTGTGGTTTCAAAAATCTGTCTTCTTAAATAGATTGGAGATACCTTATATATGGTATAGAGAGGCAATCTCTCTGAAAAATGTAAATGTCCAAATCTCTCTGAAAAATTCAACTGCTCTGGAAAAGTCAAAAATAAGTTATATCTGGTACAGAGAGGCAATCTCTCTGAAAAATGTAAATGTCCAGTGTGTATCAGACAGAGAATCAATCTCTCTGAAAAATGTAAATGCTCTGGAAAATTTAAATGTGCCTTATATATGGTACAAAGAGTCAACCTTTCTAGAAAATTTAAAAATAAATTATACGTGGCCCAGAGAATCAATCTCTCTGGAAGATGTAAGGATAAATGATATCTGGTATAAAAAGCCAACCTCTCTAGAAAACTTCAAAGTGCCTTATGTATGGTACAGGGAGTCAATCTTTCTAGAAAGTTTAAAAATAAAGTATGTATGGTATAGAGAGTCAATCTCTCTAAAGAACTTCAAGGCATATTACATAAGGTACCAAGAGTCCATATTTCTAAATGGAGTTTGTAATAGGAGGTTATATAAAATAAATCCTCCAGATATGTTTTATAAATATCCAGTCAAGATGAAAAATGGAAATATTAAAAAGGGACTGGATGTACAGGTGCATTTTTATGTAGACCACAATATGGTTTGAAAAGAAAAAAAGCCATTCCAAATTACCAAGAAAATAGGAGAGAATGCCTTTATGCTTGCTGCTCTTGATGGGAATAAGGGGACCTATAATGCTAGGAGTTTGATCCCTTATACTTCAGCAGAATAGCCTGGCAAAGATCTCCAAATAAATTATTTTTAGGTTTTTTTTTAATGAAAAATATATTTACCAGTAGTTAATTTTTTTTATATATATTATAAGTGTTTATTATTATTAGTGTATTTATTAGTTAGGATTTTTTTTTTAAATATAGTTAAAACAAAAGTGCTGATGATTTTATCCGAAGGGGGAGAAAGTTGTGCCATTACAATTTGGTCACTAGCCAAATTTATAGTAATGTGCATGTAGAAAAGGTCAAACAAAATCATCATCACAATTTTATATAACCATAAAGGAAGCTGTAGGGCATCCAAGTTTAAACCCTACAAGGTCCAGTTCTAAAAGCTTTAAACAGAGAAAGAATGGGTCAACAATTACATGCTTTACTTGTTTGTGTGTTGATAGAAAGGTAATACACACATTTAAACTATTTAATATTTAAATTTTCTGTTAAAAAGCAAAGTTATAATGCATACATATAGGCAATGTATGTGTAAATTATTTAATTGTTTTATATTTCAAATATTCAACATTTTAACTTTCTTTAAAACTAAGCTATGCTTGATCAATTCTAATATTTTATTCTATACTTTTATTTTGCTTTTCTTTAATTATAAGTGGGATTTAAAAGTTACAGATTTAATTAAATAATTGGGTTATAATTACTAAGCTAGCAATTATAGTATTTAAGGTTAGTTTATGAATGATTTGAAAGAATGAAGGATGTGTGTACATTACATACAAAATTTTACATTTCCTAAATATTGAAAGAAAAGGAAGTATTAAATCTGTTAAATTATTTTTTTTTGTACAATTTTTTTGTTAAAAGAGGAAATCTGTTTAATCAGATATCGATCTTTGTAGCAATTTTTTTTTGTAAATGATTGTTTCACTTTGGAAGCTTATAATGAGTCAGAACTATAATTTTTGAAATTGTCTTATCAAGATCTAAAGAAGGAAGCTCAAAGATTTGAAGTGTTACCTGGATGTTAAAAAGAAAAAAAAAACAAAAGAAAGGAAATAAGAATTGAGTCTATTTTTTTTTTTAAAACAAAAGTGTCTGGAAAAAGGATTAAACTTTTCAGTTGAAAAATACTTTGGTTGAAAATAAATTAGAGATCTAATTAAAACAAATTTGTCCAAAAATAGCAAGTGATGCTATCTCTGATTGGTTAAGGTAGCTAAAAATTGGATATAAAAAGCTGTCTTGAATTATTATGATTATTGTGATTGATTCAGATTATTAAACTATAATATTGAACGTTGAAAATATAAGAGATGGCGGGCTAGAAAAATTATATGTATATTCCATTTGCCGGACCATCTGGAGGAAGCTGCACATCACATAGGAAAGAAAAGATGTGTCTAAAATAATATTCTACACCTTTCAACTGACCAGATAAATAAGATGTTTTTAATAGAAGGAAGAAAGCATTCACCTGCATTCAAAGAAGATGAATTAATCTACTGATAAATATTAATCATCAAGTCCAATTAATTGTTACAACAACTGATTTTAAACTCAAGAAAATTTACAAATGGGAAAACAACTGCTGTATTTCATCCACATGCTTGACAAGAAGAGAAGAAAATTTACTATAATGATTTCCAAATTGTCCACTAAAGCAAATAACCTCAATAGAGTCATCATCATCAAATAGTTATCCACCTCAAGAAAGAGATTGTTCCCAGTAAAACGGAAATGGTAGCTACAGAAATATAAACATTATACAAGACAAGTTTGAACCCTTGGAAATTCGCCACAAACAAAAGATCGGTAATATGACTTTTTATATCTATTTTCTTTATGATATCAGTCTTAATAAACATTTTAGCAATAAAGTGGTATATTTTTATTTAAAGAACTTTTAAAGACTATTCAGATCGATTAAAACAAGAATGTCTTACTAATAATAACTTTGAGCTTCATAAATGATCTTGAATGTATGAAAATTATTTGTTTATTAATTTTACAATATTAATGTGTAAAACAATTTTTTTTTTATGGTATTATGATTTTAGTTTTAACTAATATATTATTATTATTTTGGTTTTAAATAATATTTTGTTATTATGGGATAAAACACGCACATACATAATAATATTTTTATATGTGTATAATTGGGAGTGAATGTGAAATAATGAGTAGTATTAGAATATTAGATTATTTTGTTTCAAGTTAAGTATAGATTTCAGCGCTTGGAAGGGAGGGGGAGAAAATAATTTAAAACTCTTTTCTAAAACTTGCTCTTTCAATTTTACTAACATTTTTTTTTTACATTCTATTTACATGTTGGATTTTTAAAGTATGTGTGCTAATGAGCAGATAATATTTTCTTAAAATACTTTTCTCATGGAGTGAAAATCATGGTCAATGTGACGTCCAACTTAATACAAAATACATTTGAAGGGAAAGGGGGAAGAACTTAAAATTAATCTGAGGATTGTTATATAATCAATTATTATTATTATTATTCATGTCAATTTTCATATTTATCTAGAAATTTTTATGTATATGTTAGAAATGTAGTAATAAATATTAGTTTGTTTTATTAAACGAGGCGTATATATTTCATTAAGTGTAGTCTTTGTTAAGTGTGATTATTCATCATCATCAATGGTTGAATATTAGTTATTTAAGATATAAGTAAATATGCTAAAATTAAGCAATAATTATGAATTTCTTTATAAAATTTAGTTTTATGTTTAGGCTTAGTCCTAGAGCTGTAGTTGAAACCCTTGTCATTATTGTTATTATTATCATCATCATCATCGTCATCAACGTTTTAATTAATGAGCTGTTTAACTGTTTAAAGGCCATAAATAAATATTGATTTTATAATATTTAGTGATCTCTTAGTATTATTATAACCACATCCCATCATCTATTTCATGCAAGGATGAGTGAATTGCCATCCTAAATTAGTTATATATAATCTGAGCTAGTGAACTTATAAAACTATTGAAACACATTTGTTATGTTAAGATCTGAGAAATGATTTATGTCTAATATACTCCACTTTGGTTTAAAGATGTTTTACTTTTACCTAACTATTAGTGCTTATAGTGATATGGCTCAAAAAGCAAAATCTCTCATTTTTATTAGAAATAAAGTACCAAAAAGGGATTCAAACCCGGTACATGTGAAAGGTTATCAGATATAACCGTGTCTAGATTCAGATAATCTAGTGGCGCCCTGCTAGACCATATTCACTTAGTATTTGTTTAAACATGCACTTAACATCAAACCAAGAAATGAAAGTGGATAAAACCTACTGCCTGTATACCTGAGTTATATTTTATTGAATTACTAGTGTACTCACTTCACGTGATTTCATATAATACTGGTTATTAACAATTTCCCCATAATTCTTATATATATATTTTGGACTCAGATATAATAATAATATCTATTTTAATAACATTTATTAGGTTACAATATATATATATATATAACAGTAATATACAGTCATTTTATCCATAGAAGTACTTTCAGTTATTTCCTTGACCCTCCTCAACTGCCATTAAATTCAAAAACATAATGGAAGCAAATGTCATTAACTCAAATTCCACAAATCTCCAAATTTTAGTATTAATAGTTTGTCTAATAATTATATTTATTTTATTTCTATTTACTAGACAAGTTGATAATGATAAAATTCAGGATTAATGGGATTTGAGTTGATAATGTTTGCTTCTGTTATATTTTTTGAATTTAATGGCAGTTGAAGAGGAGTAAGGAATTAAGCAAAAGTACTTCTCCAGATTGAAAGACTGTTTATAACAATTAATTACCATTATATTTATTATTTTTATTACTATATATATGTACACACCCCTTTATCCTGGACAGCGAGTGCAACTGGTTCCCCAAAGTGCCTTATAAACCAAAATCTCTCATTAAAAACAAGCAATAATAATGAGTTTTACAGGGGAAAAAAAATTATTACTTTAAATTCAAAATATATAAAAACCTGATTAAAAGTAAAGCTTAAATTTAAAAAAGTGTTAATCAATAATAAATATTTTACTAATTATAATGTATGTAAACATTTTAGTAGTTATAATTTAAATATATATATATATAATTTTTTCATTGATAGTTTTCGATGTAGCCAGAGAATATTTTGTGAATCACAATTTGTTAAATTAAAATAAAGCACATAGAAAAATGATTATAATAATTAACCATAATGCACATCTTAAAATTTTTAAAAATTATTATAATATCCATTTTAATATTTATTTTGGTGCAATTTATGTTCTATTATCAACATTTTTTATTTTTATAATATTTAATCAATAAAACGTTGAATTTTTTTAATAGCAGGATAGCAGCAAACACTTCACAAATTTATTTATCTTATATACATGCAGTTGAAATTAAATTCAAGTTTGATAAGAAATGTAATATAATTGCTGTCATTTTAATAACATGACTGATTAAATCTTTTTGTGGCTACTATTGTATTTTTGTGCTTATGATAGAAGTGCTATTATTTTAATTATGTCAGAAACAAATTACAAGATTGCTGATTTAAAATTGAGAAATAAATAGTATTATAAACTTAGGTTTAGTAACCTTTGATCATACGAAATTGATTATTAACTCTATAATGAAAGAAGTCATGTTTTTTTCCCCAAAATAATTTACAATTAGCATTACTGTATTTTAAAACTAAGATAATCATATTTTTAATGTATAAAATTGATTGAATGAATATATTTTATATAAATGCAATTTATCCAACTTACTTTGAACACATTTTAGTAAAAAAAAAATATTGTATATATGTACACACAATCTTACATTTGACAGTTCTGCAGTCTTCTTCAAAGTTATTCTTATTTTAATTTCTTAAAACAATTTTTAAAGTTTTATAAAATTAAAATAAGAGTGGCTCTGAAGAAGACTGCAGGTTAGTCAAAATATAAGATTGTGTGTACATATATACAATAAAAAATTGTTATAAAGTGTTCAAAGTAAGGTGGATAAATTGCATTTATATAAGATATTACAGCAAAATAAAGTGACGGATTGAGTAATATTTGTGAAGAATATATTTTAGCTAATATATACATTTTACAATTTAATAAGAATACATTTTGTTACAAAGTATATTTTTAATTACTTACTGCATTGAATAATACTGGCATTTTTGCTTTTTGATCATTAGTGATGAAAATCTTTTCTTTGAATATTTCATAAATGAAAATACTGATTGTGGATAAAAAATAACTAAATTACATTAATAATATTTTAATTTCATATTGAAAACAATATTGTACAAAGAATAAACTCCGTAGGATACTCTACATTTTAGCATGGATATCACCATTTATTTTCTGAAGTTATAATTTTAATGAAATCATTATCCTATGACATCACAAATTTTACAAAATGGCCACCATTTTGAAAAAAGAGCAATCGGTTTTTAACAAACGTTTTCATTTTTTTAAAGACCATAATAGCAATTTGACTGGAAACCAAAATAATGGATACAAATTGGTGATGATCACTATTATGAATCTCTGCATAAAGATACGTCTAAGTGTATAAGGACATTAATCAATTGAAGTGATATAAAATGTTCAAAGTGTTGTCAATGATCTTTTTAAAATGTTTTATTTATTATCATATTATGAAAAAGTCAAACCAATCTCTGTGAATATATATTTTATTAATGTAATAGATATTTTAAATGACAATATATGGGAGATTTAATTTGCATTTATAGAAAGTTTTATTTAATGTATGTAATTTGCAATTTTTATTATGGTTGATTCATTTTGTTGCCTGAAAAACTTATTTATTGAAATGATTTTTAGAATGCAATTTTAGAAACTGAATATAAAAATATAACTATTTTGTTATATATAGTTTGTATGGGCAATTACAAAATATTATCTACCTAAATGTTATATTAAACTGTAAAAAAGGATCAATTTTATTCCATTTTATAACCATTATTGCTATGGTCTATACTATTTGAAGCATCTTATTTGAAATAATATTTAAAGTAATGAATGTCCTGCAATTAATATTTTTATAATTATTAAATTTTGTTCTATTGCTAATGAATCAATAGTTATTTTCTCCTTTTTCAATATTGATTGACCTTATAAAAAAATTAGTTTGTAACTAATAAATTAAAGAAAATTTCACCTCTTTTTTTGTGGTGTTAAGTTGAAATATTATTCTCCTTTGAAAGGTATATTATATTTTGAATATTTTGTGAATTTCAGATATTTTTAGTGCAACTATATATTTATGGATGCTAGGTGTACATAATTAGAAAACCATGTTATTGTTGTTTTTTCTATATATAGTTTTTAATTTTAGTTACTATTTATGGTTTTTAATTTTTTTAAAAATCCAAAGCACTAGTGTATTCCATAATATTGGAGACAGATTTTTTTCAAAAATAATAGAAATTAAAATGTAGTTGTCATGTGACACTGTGGGTGACCATTATTATTATAGTTTACTATATATATATATATAAAATGCTAAAACAAAGGGGAATTTTAATATTGCCAAACAATCTCCAACATTGATTAGATATTTAACTAACTTACTTTTATATGCTCTGCATTGATAGTTGAATCTCCATTTAGCAAAAAAAAAATAAAACAAACATTTATATAAAGAGAAAAAGTGTAAAGAAAGTTGTCATTTTTATCTTAGTCTTTATTTTAGTTTAAAATAACCAAAAAAAAAAAAAAAAACACACACACACACTAAATTTATGTTTATAAAATCAATGGGCCACCATATTTTATATTAAATATTACACATATCAAGATTAATACTAAAATAATGTAGTTTGCAGAAAAATATTATAGAACTTCGAGATTAAAAAGAATTTCGCGTAACATTGAGGTTAATTGTCTGGAAGAACCCAAGTTGGATAAGAATCCTAATTAGTTAGTGATAAAGTGAAGAAGAATTTCATGGTTGACAAGATAAGGTTGTGCATTAATGGTGATGTTATGTTAATAATGAGGGTCATTAACTCCACCATGCTTCACAATTTCGACAAACTAGTAATTAAACAAATCCTTGTAATTTCGAAAAAATGTAAAGAATGATTTTCTTTTTTAAATTAAATATTTTAAAATTTATTTATTGAAGAGTAACCACGTATCAAATTAAAAACGTTATTTAACAACTTTAAGCAATATTTATTGTTTTTAATTAAATAGCATTTTTCTATTCAAATCGGAGCTAAGATATACAGGCAAAATAATTCAGCAATTATTTGCTATCGATTATCGTTGTTAACAGTCAGCCTCGATATGTCTCTGTTTTGTAGTTCCTTTAATAATAATAGAAAGATTAAATGACTTATAATTAAAAAAAAAAGTAGCACTTTTTATTTATTTATTTACTTTGACTTTTTATGATAATTTTATGAAGTATTGACTGCAAAAACAATGTTATATTAGCCGAAAAGAAATCATTTGAATCCTCTTTGAGGTCTTAAAAGAAGTATGCAAATAAAATTCCTAATTTCCACTTCAGATATTTGTTATTAAACCACTAAACATCACATGATCACCATTTCTTATGCTTGCTCATAACTGCTATTAAAACAGGCAAAACTCTCCATACAGTAGTGCCTCTCAGTGCAAGCCAGAATAGTCAATGGATACCAGAAGGCTTGTGCATAAAATCTCTATCTAGTGCCTACTCATTTATCTCCAGACTAGTTTCTAGCTTGTGGCTTTCATTAGTGAGGAGCCTTGGATCTGAGAGCATTACACCTAGATCTTAGGATCTAATGCAACCCTCCAGCAGCCATTTTTCATAAAACTATGAAAATAAAATTGGAAAACACAAAAATATTTTTAATCCAAGCTCATTACCTTATATAGTCATATAGGTCTGAACTCAGTTCAGTAACCATACATTTTGATATCTTTGGTTCTTTAATAACCATAGCAGCCAATGAAATATTGGATTAGCAAGCACTAGATAGGGATTTTATGCACAAGCCTTCTGGCATCCATTGATTACTCTGGCTTGTACTGAGAGGCACTACTGTATGGAGAGTTTTGCCTGTTTTAATAACAGTTATGAACAAGCATAAGAAATGGTGATCATGTTAGTGGTTTAATACCAATCCTTCCTAATAGGATAATGGTAGCTATGGTTATTAAAGAAACAAAGACATCAAATGTATGGGTACTGAACTGAGTTCAGACCTATAAGACTGTATAAGCTAATGAGTTTGGATTAAAAATATTTTTTTTTTCAATTTTATTCTCATAGTTTTGTAGTTAAGTAGAGATAAAAGGTGGCTGCTGGAGGATTGCATTAGATCCCAAGATCTAGGTCCAGTGCTCTCGGATACAAGGCTTCTCACTGATGAAAGCCACAAGCTAGAAACTAGTCTGTGGATATTGGATGAGTAGGCACTAGATAGGGATTTTATGCACAAGCCTTCTGGCATCCATTGATTACACTGGCTTGCACTGAATGGCATTCCTGTATGGAGAATTTTGCCTATTTTAATAACACATTTATTGTTGCAGCTATTATTACCATTTAATTATTCACATATTTAATGAATATGAACCATTACTCACCAACAGACATCAACCAGGGTTGTAAATCTACTAGAACTTTCTCTGAGTTTAGGATAAAAAAAATATATTCTTTTTCAGATGTCTTGTTTGTTCTTATGTGAGATATCAGTTGTGTTTTTGATATATCTGTAAGTCTTTCAATTTCTCCAAATATCTTTCAAAAATTAACTGTGGTTCTAATAGTGTGGAAATGGTAATCATTATCCTTAGTCATGTTTTGGAAACCACAGCCAGAAGATGCTACTTTAATGATGATATTTTTCTTGGTTATCTACAGCTGTAAAGAAAGATTGAAAGGAATGAAAAAGGAATTATTGATTTTTAAATGAGATATTATTAGACTTTGTGAATTTGGAAGAAAAATGAATAGGCAGAAAAGTGAATATGTGATTTTGTTATAAAATCACAAATATGAAGGCACAAGTATAATAAATGCATTATAAATAAAAGTTGAAAGAAAAATATTATTGAGATTCTCAGACAGAGTGGAGGATAAGCAATTCACTTAAATGGAAGATATCAAATGCAGATCCAGAATGCTGTGATCAGTGTAAATTATATTTTAAAACTGTTGAATGATATTTGAATATAAAAAATGAAAAATGTTCTAAAATTAAAAGATTGAGAAATCAGAGTTTGGGGAGAGAAATTTTTGGAAGAAAAAAATTGATACTTATGAATTCTTTTTTGGAGAAATTGTCCTAAGCTGATGTGGACATGAAAGCATTCAAATAAAAATTCAGATTACATTTGGACTAATTGAAAATATGAATTCATGATTATAATGTACTTAATAGATTCAACGTATGAAATAATCATTAGTTAGGGAGATTAAGATATAATTATACAAAAAATAAAAGAACTATTAAGACAGTATCAAAAGTTGATATATTAATCTTTGGAAATACTCCAGAAAATTTAAGATAGAATTTACAAAAATTAAATAACTTCAGAATATAGAAAACCTTAATGATAAGGAGATTTTTTTGTGGACTGATACCCAAAATTAATGTATTCTTATGATCTTTATGCTGAAACCATGAGAAATAAATAAGACTTCATTGAAATGTAGGCTGCCTATTTCTCTGAAGAATTTTTTCTATATCTGTAGACCACAGTTTTTTTAAAGACTTGCACACCTTTAAATAATGAGAACCTGTTATAACTGAGACTATTTACATAAAGTTCCTCAAATTTAATTTAACCTTTTAGTTATGAAACCTACAAAAAGAGAGAGTGAGAAAAGAATTTATTAATTTTTAATTTCATTTATTCTAATCTTAAACTATAAAAGATGTATATTTTCTTTTCATATAATTTAGATATCTCATACCTGTATTATATTTTATGGTGCTTTATTTCATTAGTTAATAAAAAAACATTTAAAAATAGAAATAAATCTGAAATTTTACTTTCTAGCTATTTATTTTTTGTAGTATTTTTATTTAAAGTGCTGTTAGCATGCTGATTAGCACTGACTTAGGTTCAAACTTAAAATAGAGATTTTTTAAAAAGTAATTGAACATTATTTAATCTTTTGTTGATATTTTGTTACTAGTCAACCCAGGTAATTATCTAATAGCAGTCAGTGAATGATTAGAGTGAAATATTAAGTCATCAATTTTTAAAGGATTGGAGAAATAAACATAGATACAGAAAAATGATACTACTGGAAATTCATTAAAATTTATAGATAAAAACTTCTGATTATTTACTAAAATTAATTTAAAGGATGCATCTCATCTATATTATTATATAAATTAGAAAGTTTGTTTGTTGTTGTGCTTTTACAACTTAATAAATATTTCACCAATCTTGAAGAATCTTGCACAATTTTTTTTTTCTTTTTTTGTATAGAATTTTACTAGGATATAAATTTTGCTATAATTGTTATAAAAAAATTGTAATTTGTAATATAAAAATGCATGGAAAATCTATATCATAACTATTTTTGAATGATTTCATAAAAAAACAAAAAGAGAGCAGCATTGATTAAAAGATTACAGAGTTGGAAATTTTTTTTAAAATGAAAAATATAGTTTTTGGTAAAGCAAAATAAGTATATTTTAAATTAATTAAATTGCATTTGTATCATGTATTTAATTTCTCATTTGAATAATGATGATTTATATCAGTTATAACAATGAATTTGATAAACATTTAGAATTTTAGCTTAAATATATATTTAACATATGTAAAAGTTAAATATAAAATGGCATAAGTACAGCAAAGAAATATTACTAAATATGATAAACTTTGCTATGAAATTGATAAACTTCTAGGGATGTCAGTTTAAAAATATTTGGCACATAAAAAAGTAAAATTTAAAATGCCATGGATGTAGTATGAGAATTACTACTGAATTTGACAAACTTTTATCATTTTCCTTTAGGTATATTTTCATATGATAAAGTAAGTTTTAAATATATCTAATTAACACACGAGAAAACATTTTTTTTAAATGGCATAGTATTTGTCTGATTGTAAAGATATTAAGCCTCTATTAATTCATTGAAACACCTAATATAGATATAATAATAAAAAGGTAAGCTAAATATAAGAAATAAAAAGATAAGTATGAGAAATAGGATCCCATTATTTATCTTTTAAAAAATGTTCACTCATAAAAAATAAAAAAGATAACTTTTCTATAATATTGAAAAAGTATTATTTTTTCCTCTATCCATTACTTATCTATTATTTACCTATCTTTTATATAATATATACATATAGGGTATGAATTCTTGCTTTATGGTAGTTAGCTCAATTTCAGCAATAAGCCAATAAAAATAAACACAAGTAGTAGATTTGCATTATTTATATTTGGAAAATGGCTGTCATTTTACAATAATTTTTAAAAAGCTGTCTTTTCTATAGTGTTTTATAAATTACTTGAAACAATATTTAAAAATGTCAAATAGAATAAATTATTTACTTTTTCAAATAATAGCAGTGTGTATAATAAATTAATATTTTATTAAATGTTTTTTAATTAAATATTTTAAACAATATTAAAAATTATTCAATACAATATTTTAAAGAATCTCTAAAATATATATTTTATTATTCTTTATATATATGCTAATACTTTGCAATTTTTGTGATAAATAGCTAAAGTACATTATTAACACAATACATGCATTTATTCAGAGATGGCACTTCAAGTCACTTGAAGAGATGGCCATTCACTTTTTTACTTGAGTACACATATTGCAATTACTGCTATTGTCAATGTTAATTTTTGTTAATGAAGTTTATTAGTCAAACCATACACAAAACATGAAAATAAATATATAATTAAGCACTTGTGTCAATGCATAAAAAAACAACTACCTCTTAAATTTTCAGAATTTTAGCCATGAACAGGACAATGTCAGGTAGCCTTGGAGATTAAATTAGTTTTATCTTCTTTCATGTCATCATATTTACTAGTTAAATTAGAAATACATGAATTCAAGATATATATATTGAAAAATGCATAAAAACATTAAATAGGTTGTTGTCTTGACCAGTTTGAAATTATTGATTATTATTGATATTGGGATAGTCTAAGTATTGATTGGTTAATGCTAGCAACAGTATCCCTTAAAACTTAATTACCATATATAAATGGATATTATATGCATTTATTCAAATTAGAAATGCATGATTCTGATCAGTAGATTAAAATTTAATAATAATAAAATTCTTGAACAAAAATGTATAAATTCTAAATAGCATGTCAGACACAAATTCCACAAAACTAATTATTATTTACAAATGTTTATTATTATTTATAATTAAGCAATTTTGTTACATGTTTTTGCATTTTGACATTTCTTGAATATATTATATATATCAGAGTGTACGTTTAATAATTAATAATATTTAGTTTATGATATGAGAAATATATTTAAAATAAAATACTAAAAGTTGATTATTCAATAGTATAACTAATCTTAAAAAGTTTAATTTTTTGTGATATTGCTGTTGACTATTCATTTATTATTATTATTTAAATAATACATAAATGCTTGAAACATCTACATATTGCATTATATTATTTTATTCTACTAATGCAAACCAAGCTGCAGATGTAGCTAGTGTTTTATAATTTAAATTATTTAATACTTATTATTTGTAAAATGTGTGATTATATGTAAATATTTTAATATTATAATTATTACACATATTATTTTAAAATTAGGTTTAACATATAATGTTATATAATGATTGAATGACTGCATATCTTTTATAGTTATATTCTGTAACAATCTTGACTTTAATTTTACAAATAACTTTCTAGAATTAAATGATTTTTTAGGTTTACATTATTTTTAGTTTAAAGTGAAAT
The DNA here is from genome assembly GCA_028023455.1 of Epiperipatus broadwayi. NCBI lineage: Eukaryota > Metazoa > Onychophora > Udeonychophora > Euonychophora > Peripatidae > Epiperipatus > Epiperipatus broadwayi. The sequence continues at coordinate 13,997,710 of JAQFVV010012396.1, forward strand.
AACCACTATTTATTATATTACATACAAAGATCAATATTTTAGTTTTGTAAAACTGTGAATACAATTATTATATTTTAAAATTAATTTTAGTAATGAATAATTTTAAATCATAATAACTTATACTAATAATAATTAAAGTATTAATATTTAAATTATAATAATTGTTTAAAATTTGAAGCAGAATTATTACTGATATCAATATTCATCTTTTTATGGAAAGTAATTTTACAAAAATATTTATTCAACTTTTGCTTTAATCCTATACAGACTTTCTTAAGAATGGCTGGGAAAGATTATCCAGACATATTGTAAATAACACATCAAACGGTGTAAGCTGATTAAACAGAAAGATTATAAAAGTTTTTTAATTAAGCTGCTAGCAGTAGAAATAAATGTCAAATAGATAAGTCTTTAAATTTACTCAGAAATAACATTCTTTTAAATTAGTTTAGATTTTTCCAGCACTGCATTTGCTGTAGAATACATTACACTATATGTACTGTACTAATGCTATGTTTTGCAAATTACAATGGTGGAAAAGAATTGGGTATAGTGATTTGCTCTCTGATTATGACAAGTTGTTATGAGCATTTTTAAAAGTATTCATCAATATGTTCACTGTTAATCTAAGAAGTATTACTTTTCAAAAATTACAGCAATGACATCTAAAACAATATAATAAATCTTTAAGTGAATAGCTTTAATTTAACTGTAATTTTTTAATATTATTAATAAATTTGTTTAGACTATTAGATTTTAAAGAGTCATTGCCAACCTGCAAAATAAAAAAAGATATGAAAAATGATATATATGGAGATAAACATATATTTAATGATTTTTTTTAAATGATTGTATTTGTGCACATGACACATTGCCATTCACAGCCTATTAGCAAAAAAAAAAAAAAACTTTAAATGAAGTACTTTTCAGAAAGCCTTTCATAGATGAGCAATAAAAAACAAGAGAGTACTGACTAGGTTTGCTAATTGACTATTAGTGAGATTGTTAAGGTCTGGGTAACCAAAATAAAAATGTTAAGCTTATTGAAATAATATTCAAATTTATTTAGTATAAATTGAAAATATAATTATAGAGATAACAACTATATGTACTATCATTGTACCACAAAGCCACCTATATATAGATATTTTTAAAATTTGTTTTTAATATATTTATTCTGTGTACACATTTATCATTTCTGCATACAACTTGATTTTGTATAGCATGATTGAATAATTGTTCAAAATCATAAAAATTTAAAGGCATTGTGGACAAGATTAGGAGCTCACAAATAATTTTTTTTAATGCAAAGTCAAAAAATCAAATGCTTTAAAAATATACAAGCCATTTTAAAATTGTTACATTAGATATAAAGATATTCCAATGTATTGTCTGTCATTTTAGCATTATATAGTTAATTTCTAAACTTACAAAATGTTATATTTTTAGTTTAACATAAGATTAAAAGTTTATAAAAGCAAATGAAAATAATACTTGCTATTTGAAAACATTATGTTACATTTGAGACTTTCATTAGAACTTATATGAAGAATAATCAACGACTATCATAAAGCAGTGTGCAAGTAAAAAATTAATGTGAGTTTATCCAGATGAAATAAACATCTGGCTGCTGGAAAGACTTCAGTATTGACCATAGGATACAGTTTTCATTTTGTTAAATAAATTACTATTTAAATTGTAATAGTATTTTTAAAGTCAAATTGTTAAGGGAAAATTGTTAATAGAACAAAAAAGCATATGCACATAAGACATTTAATTACTTTTTTAAAAACTACTAATAGGAAGAAAAGTTATCACTTTTATAATTTTTAAAATAAAACTCAAATTTTTGTCCTTATTTATTCCTACATATTTATATTTTAAATGAATGTGTGTGAAGTATAATAAAATTCATACATTGATTCTGTAAATTGTCAGCATATGAAAATAAATACTAAGTTTTATAATACTACATGCTTGGTATGTGAATATGTTGAAATTGATATCCATGCAATTTTATGAAATCAGTGAAGCATAACATTGAAGACAGCCTGTATATTAATCTTTTTATTTTATTTTGCAGATTGATAATGGTGTTTGAAATAGCTAAAACATATTTGCTAATGATAAAATTATATTTTAAAAAAAATCTCATTGGCATTTTTATATGTATGATGTGATTTAGCTTCTCTAAAGCATTGGTAGCTTATGCAAACTATTTATGTAGTATAGTGATAAAGGATCAGACTTTTAATGATATTTGTATGCAATATATAGTAAACTATTATATTTTATTCTTGTAATTTTTTTTTACAATTATAACTTTATAAAATACATGAAGAAAAAACTGTATTAAACATTTCATCAATATATGATTATTTACAAAATGTATGTGCAATCATAAATAACTTTTCATTATGTAGATTTTTTGCTTTAGGTAACAATTGTTGGAAAATAGATTATACAAATGATTATTATATATATATGTGCTGTATGCACAGATAATGAAGCTAGTATATATTGAAAGCAAATATAAAATGCTATATTAGCTGAGAGCTTTCAAGAGACTTCCTGCTCTCATATTCATAGCTATGAAGTCTCTCGAAAGTGCTCAGCTAATATAGCATTTTATATTTGCTTTCAATATATACTAGCTTCATTATCTGTGCATACAGCACACACACACACACACATATATAGTATTTTACAAATGATTATTATAAATTATTAATAAAAATATAACAGGAATTTTTACAAACTTTTTTATAAATGCATTTTGATTTTATTTTTTTGCCTATTTTATTTTAATGATAGCACGTAATAATTTGAAGATATAACAAACATTCATTTTAATGGTTTCCACTTATTAATACATGATTGTAAATCTCAATGTATTAACTCTTTTCATGAAACTATGTAATTCTTAAACACTCATTGATTTTGAGTTTATATAAAAAAGAATAAATGAATAAACATAAAGTAATTGAGCCAGCTTTCAGCAAAACAATGCCCAAATCATAGTAATTCAGCATTATGACTCTGGCAGTATTTTGCCCAAAACTGGCTCAGTGCAATTAATTATATTATGTTTTTTAATTTATACCTTTTCATCTGAAGTCAAAGTCAATGAGTGTTTAAGAAATACATGATTGTGACAAAAAAAACTAAAAGTCTTTGAATTTGTAATAGTAAATTTGATAATTATTTGTTTAAAATGTGGTAAGCTTTTGCATATGTATTTCATTAAAGTAGTATGTATAACTTAATTAAAAAAAATACATATTTTAAGAATGAATGAGTTAATAATTAATATTCTTTGACATTTCACCACCCAAGCTTTTTGTAATGATATAAAGTTCTGAAGTGCAACTTTTTCATTACTAGTGTATTACTGTATGCCATTAGAAACCAGTCACCACCTAAACATACCAATATAGATAGTAATCAATATTTATCACTGTTGTCAGGGCAACCTCTCTCCTTTTAATAATAAGAGTGAATATCCACTTAATATATATGTATATAACATGTTCAAATAACTAATCTTGATGATGAAGATTAAATTTAATGATATATAATAATGGATTGACAATAATAACATACTCATAATTGAGCTATTTCAATTTTTTTTAATTTATAAATTTACGCAGTTCTTTTATTTTAAAACAAAGTATACTAATTTATTTGTAACTATGTGTATATGAGTAAGTGTAAAAAATAATTATTGATTAATTTGTTTACCTTTTATTTGTGATCTTGTTTATATATAAGCAAAAATGTGATTTTAAATCTTGAAATTAATTATTCTTGATTATTTTAATTATTTTATCTTTCCTTTAATAAAAATAACCCTGTTCATACCAAATAATCACTCTTCAGTTGGTTCACTTAAATTCACTCTTTTTCACCTATCTATAATATTCATTCACTAGTTTTGCATTCATTTGATAGTAAAAATTGACACTAAAATATATATAGATTTATTAATGTAAAAAAATTCTCTAGATGTCAGTATCATATAGAAAACCTAATAAATAATCCAAAGATTGGAAGTTATTTTATTCTCAAAGTAGTCACTACATTTGAATGAATTCATGTTTTATTCAAATCTTGAAAATGAAAGTTAGATATTTTCTATAGCTATGAAATGTTTATTTTTTTGATAAAAATAGCCATTTGGATTCAGATTTTATTTGGAAATATTTGTTTTATAGAGGACACAAGTCAAAAGCAGTATGATATAAAACAGAAAGTTTGTGATTGGCTGAAAAAGAATGGTTCTATAACTGCCATAGCTTTTAGTTTTTGTCACTTTAAAAATAATTATAAAAGGGGAATTTTAAAGTTTAAAACATAATTTCATTACTTTATGCATTCTTACTAATATTGATTTTAGTATTAGAAATGGAATTCACATAAATTTTATTTCATTCCAAATACATTTTTTTATCATCAAAAGAGAAATAATAAAACTATTGTTTTGATTATACTTTCCTAAAAAAATTATGATAAAATTGATAGATGTTATGAAGAATAAAAGTTTTTTTTATTAAAATAAAAAGTGGAAATGTAACCCAAATAGCCACTAAAGCTGTCAAAAAATGCACTGTCTGTTTTTATTTGTTTTTTTCATGAGCTACTCAAAAAGTTTATAAAAAGTTTTAAAAAACTTTAAATCAGTTGAGATTGAAGAACTGTAGTTGCAACAAGTCACCAAACTGTAAATTCATGTGAAATATTCTGCTGCTTAAAGTATCAAATGGATTTAAAATTGATGCCAAACTAAAATTCTTTTCAATTGCAACTTTACCAATTCTGTTTTATTGTCAATTCTAGTCAAGCATTGGTGGCCTAGTGGTTAGCATAGCTGCTTCCAAGAAGCTGGCCTGGGTTTGCTTCCCGGTCCACATATTTGACATACAAAAAAAGTCATTATTTCTATATTTTTGAACTAAAAGTTGCATAAATATTAATTGACAATAAAAAATTTCTATTAATTATTTATTTTGGATTCTCAAATTTACAATTAGAAGAAACTTAAAAGCAAGATAAAACTACTGTAAATAGATATGTACTTGAATTTCAGACTGATTATTTATCTAGTATGTTATAATTTTGTTGTTATTTAAAATTTCGAGTAAGATATGTTTTTTACTTCATATTTTTGAATTATGATTATCTTAAATACTTATCAAGTTTTAAATGTGGTTAAGTTTGTAATATACACTTGCCTATTTGTAATAGTTCTTTTTTGTTTTTAAATTATGTTCTGTTCTTTTTTATTATTTTATCAGATAATATTTACTCAAATATTTTGTACTTTGATGAGAGGTATTTGTATCAGAATATCATATTAATTTTCAGCTTATTTAATTTTGTAATTTTAAATGACTTGAGTTCAACTAATCCTATCAATATTAGTGGATAGATTATGATCTGTTCTTGTAAAAGATATTCTGACAATCTTAATTTACAATTTTTATGTTATCATTTATATAATATTAATTGGAAATAGCTAAACTTATGTATCAATTATTGATATTTTATTAGTTAAGTAATTAAATATTACTTTTATATTTCTTTATTTTTCATCTTTAAAATTCTCGATTGCACTGAGATGTCATATCTTCTATTGGTTAAGCAATAAAGATTTATAATATATATCTAGTAGATAATGTACTGAGGTTATTATTTCCTTTATGATGATATTATACCCAATAAAACAGATTATTTTTCATTTATGAAGTAAAAACTAAAGTTGGCGATATAATCTTAAAAAAAGCAAAGCCATTATCTCTACCATATTTGAAGATATAAACTAACTATTTATCAGTTATATATTTTCTTCACATAAATTTAACCTATGGAACATGTAGGCTAGATTTATATATACATTCCATTTATAATTCATATTAATAAAAAGTAATTAATAGATAAATAAAACCATCACTTGTTTAAATTATTTTAATTGCCTTAATTTTATTATATTTTTAATTTCTTTTACTTGCTTTCATTAAATAAATTTTTTTGATAAAATGAGATAAAATATCAAATTCATAGTAATTTAATAACAAATTTTAATTAGATATTTGATTAAAAAAGTTTTAAAAAATATTAAAGATTATTCAAATTTTTATTTGTTAAAATACTCCATTAGTCATTTTAAAAAAAATTATTTTCAATTTTATCTTTTAGCAAATATTTTTTGCAAACTTTTTATATTAAAAATTTAATAAGTAAAGCTTTATACATCCATATGCAGACATTTGTTTGTTTAGATACTGTATATATAAATTTGGATTTTTTTGAAGACCATTTCTTTATATGATTAATCTTTCAGCAAAAATATATATTCTTATTCTCTTTTGCTGACTGGTATGGACTTATAAATAACCCTCAAGCTTAATAAAATTTCATATATTTTTTATAGTGTTACTTCAATATATTTCATTTAATAACCATACTAATATAATTCTAATTTTCAATATACAAAAGTCAATAATTTCAAATCCCTAAACACTCATACACACATATATATTGAGCCAGATGCCTTATTATGTCTCAAATCTATATGTAGAAGACTATGGATTTCAGTTTAAAATTCTATTTTTAATTTTAATATTAAATGTGTGTTACAAAAGCATGATCACACTTATATATATATACGCACACATGAATCATTAATAAAAAAAAGTAAGCTTTTAAAATAAATCTGTTATCTTATATATAAGATTATTTTAAAACTTTGTAGAACAATGTTTTAACCTCAGAATAAAATTTTAATGTGTTGCGATAAAATTTAAAAATTAGTCTTGTTCAGATAAAACGTAATAAAATTAATTAACACAAAATATAAAAATTTTCGATTTTAATTTATTAAAAACCTGGCTATTTTGAGTTGATAATCTAGAAAGTTCTAGAAAAATTTGTGGATAGACAATAGAATGAATGGGTGTAAAAGCTCCTCAAGATTTCATTTAGAAGCTATCCATTTATTAATTCAGTGTATTCAGTTGATTCAAGCTATTCATTCATTAGAAGAATTTCTTGATTGTTCAGCTGAGTTTTCTATGCTATAAGTCAAAATCATATTCCAAATGCTGGGATTCTTTATTCTGTGTGATAAGCTGAATTTCTTACCAACTCTCTCCTCAAAATCATAGGTACTTGACACCTCATCAAGACAAACTCTATCCTCTAAGTTGGATATTCATTCTCCAAACATGTGAAATCATAAATCTTTAGAAAGCTGATCTCCTAGAGCCAACCTACAAAGAAGACTCTCAATTGACCATCTGGAAAATGGCAACTATAAAATGGACAATGGTAGATACCTCTTCAATAAATCTAAGAAAGCTAAAGCAATAACTTTGATAGACTTAGCAGTAATTTAAACTTTTATATAGCTTAAAATAAATAAGGGGTGGTTATAAGTGTTTTCCTTTTGTATATGTGTATTATTTTTCATTTTATGTTAATATAAAATTTAAATGTATTTTTCTTTATGCATCTATTCATTGATATATATATACATATTGCACTACAATTTGACATTGCCCATAATTTTATGAAGATTACAAAAATAAGGTGGCTAGATGATGGCACCACTATGGAAATAACCTAGAATCAGATTGCAAAGCACATTTGACAGTCGTGGTTATTTATTTATTTACAAATGATGATCACCAAATATATTTTTAAAATGTAATATCTTACACAGACTTTAATTCTACCAAATAGATACTTAACTATTTGACTAATAACTAAATTAAAACAAAGATACTCAAATATGCCATTTAGAGATTTTATTATATTCATTTTTAAATTAAATGCATATTCTCTCTTTTCCTATAGCATTCTAAACTGACTCAAATCTTTTCTATAAAGAACAAATACGAACTTAAATTTAAATTCAAACATTATCTATTTTTAAATGTGATCCAAATTATTTAACAATTTTTTTTTTTTTCAAAAGAACATGCACCATCACTAACCCTGCATACAACAGTGGTCTAAGATGATTATGGTGATGCTAATCAAGTATGTGTGAAACTGTCAGGTGGCTTACTAATAAGAGTGTGCTGAATGGCAACACTCAAACCCTCTTTTTCTAATGTTAAATAATATATTCTAATCTTAATGGATTTGCTTACAGCCATCTGGACATCCATTTTCCATACATTATGTTTAACTGACCTGAACTCCCTTAATCCTCTGTTTGTCTTTCAAGATTAAGCAGTTAGCACTATTTGGAAAAATCTTATCTGATTCATACAATGAATTATAACAAAATTCATACAAAAAACATATTTAAATAAACTATCAGCTTGATACCCCCCTCCCGTTTAAATTAAGTTAAAATAACATAATTAAAAATTCCCATTAATAATCCTGCACTCTATTGTTGAAATATTTAACATAATTAATGTAATCTATATTTCTTTGCACAAGTTGAAATAAAAGTTCACCAAGTAACAGTTCATAGTTACCTTGATAAATCACTGATTCAACTTTCTCCAGGTGATCAATATTCTTATATGCTGATGTGAATCCTGTATGTTGTTCATTGACTTTTCTTGACATCCTTGGCTAGCTAGTTAAACTCCCTCCTGTCCATGGTTGACGATCACTTGGGTGGCTTCAGGTGTGGAAGGGAGACATATATCCTGAAGGGGAAGTTTCTTAGATGTTCTCTAGCAGAAGAACATTTTTTTGGCACTTGTTAATAATGTTTTCCAGCAACAGTTCTCTATTTGTAAAATTTTTTTAGAAAAATGCTCCAGACTGCGTTAACAAAAGAAAACTGCAATTTATATGTTTTGTTGACAATAGACGCATTTCTCTACATTTCCAAATTTTGTCCTTTTCCGGCCATTTACTTTTTTTTAATCAGTCGAAACATTCTTGCTTAATTAGTATTGACTCTAGTGATAAATCTAATTACAAATATTTTAATATTTGTAGTTTCAACAATAGAGTTAATTGTACAAACTAATTTTTATCCCCCTCTTAACCTATGTTCTTCCAAAAATTACAATTTAAAACAACAAGAGAAACTTTAGAAAAAACTCAAGATCTATTTTTATCTTAAATTTTTAGGTAAAGAATTAATTAAAATGAAGAAATTCGTCAAGCGTTGGTGGCCTAGTGGTTAGCATAGCTGCCTTCCAAGCAGCTGGCCCGGCTTTGCTTCCCGGTCATCGCTTTGGTATATGAAAAAAAAAATGAAGAAATTCTGATTTCTTTATGATAAGAAAAAAAAACAACTTTTAAGACAGATTTAAAAGATTAAAATAATGTTAAATATTTTTAATAAAACTACTTTAAACATAACTCAAAATTAAATATATATTTACCAATGCGGTGGCAAAAAATACCACCTCAATATATATAGGGCGTATATGAATGTTTTACATTTCTTACAGAGTATGCTTTAATTTAGAATGTATTGTGTTAAAAAAAAATATAACTCTGAAAGAAATTCCCTTTCCCTGCATTGAGAGTTTTGATAGTTTTTAATGAAGCTTAATTAGTATTGTAGAATAGTTCGACCCCTTTCCTCTTTTCTCTTAGAATATTTAAACCTAAGTTTTCATTTCTCTTTTAATAGTAATAGTAACAAGTCAGAAGTCACATGACTTATATATAGCTTGCACTTACTAATATGTAAAGTTAAGAGCGTTAACAGTTTGAAGTTTAATATATCATTAAAATCTTTTAAAGAAGATTGTGATAATATTTAAAATGAACTTTTTCTTTTAATTAGCATTAATCATTTTATTTTATGTATAGGTGTGATTTGATTTTTAGATCTACTAAAACATTTTAATGCTTGTACATAATATACCTTATATAAAAAAAGTATTCCTCTATATTTGTGTATAGATTTAAAACTTATCCATATGAATACCATCATTATTTTATAGGGCTCTTCTTTTTTTTCACCGGGATAGCTAACTATCTACCCAGTCAATATTATTATTGTATTTCCTCTGGTCACCTGAATCATCTACTGCTTTCATCACAATCTATTTATCCTGATGTGGCCGGTCTATGGTATAGTCAGAATATCCACTTCGTTAATTGATTTCACTATATATTGGTTAATTCTTCGGAACCTCTGACTATGACATTTTGTCAAGCTCATACTCTTTTAAACTGAGTTACCAATCGTTGATTCGCTTGTTTTTGCATGGTAAATTTAGCATTAGATTATCATGCCTTTCTTATGTTGAACAGATCTTTTAAGTTCAATATCATCATTAGATAGTATTATATTGCTGCACACATGTGTCTTTATTGTGCGCATATATGTGTAAGCATTCAAAGAAATAAAATTGAATATTTTATTTCTTTCTTATCCATCCTATTTTATAAAACATTATTAAAAGATTATTTTAGTTTTGTTGAAGTAATTGAATTGGGTGATCAACTTAACTGTCAAAGCTTTCAAGAATCAAGTACTTTTTTATTTTCACTTAATTGTAATAAACATTATCATTATTATTAATTTTAATTTGACTGACATTTGTTTACTGCGTCTGTCTATCAATTGCTTAATAATTCATAATCTCACACACTAAGCAGAGCTAGTGTCAGGTACAGGAAATCTATTTTATGTAAGGATACTCATCATCATTGGTCAAAGTCAGTCACCTCAAATAAATTTTCTAGATTCATTAAGTAGCCTAGTGGCACCCTCAAATGACCAATGTTCTTAATGAATGTGGATCCAGTACAATATATTTCTTGTATGCACAAGTAAAGGTAACTCGTGAGTTAAGTACCCAAAGTGATACCTTCATTCCTCTTGGTAGTCATCTGACCAACCTAAATTAACATGGCACCATTACTATATAGATAACAATAGGTTGTTATTCATTTATTTACTAATATTGGATGGGTTAACCATGAGCCAACTATTGAAAAGAATAATCTTAAGCATGTTTGTAACTTTAAAATAAATCGTTTCCCCAAATTTGAACTCCAAATTGAAATATGAGTGTTGGCTGTACTAAACACTATCCTTGAAGCTTATATATATAAATATATGCACTCAATAAAAATGAATTAATTAGTACACTATCCTTGAAGCTTATATATATAAATATATGCACTCAATAAAAATGAATTAATTAGTATTTACCTTATGATCACAATGCAAAAACAGAAATTCCTAATGCTCAAGACATGGACATACACTGATGTTAAGAATTATATGGCAAATTTTACAGCACTGATTTCTGAACTTGGAATCTCCAAGGCCTGACTAATCTTTTTGATACAAGTCATTATAACGATCCAAAAGAAAGTGAAGATTGAATCTTACTGCATCTGTACTACAAGGGCGCCATCTAGGCATTTAAACCTAGAAAAATTTATATAGTAGGCAGATACGTAAGTTAAGATCCCACTTTATTTTATATTTAGACTGTTAGCCCATTGTCACTAGCTCATGGAGACGCAGAGATAATAATAAATAACTTGTTTAATTTGTATCTTAAATATATATAAAAAAATAAAAGCCACTGCCAGTAATTAACACACAAACATTTATTTACGCACATATAAAATTTGAATCATTTTAAATTTTGAGGAATAACATTATTTTAGATTTTAATATAACTTTTAATTTAAATTATTATTTTAAACTTTTAAATTATCTACACAGATGAAATTTATATTTATTTTAAGATTGTCGTGTATGAATAAACTACATAGATTTGCATTTGAAAAGAAAATATTCTATACCTTATTTAACCTTAGGCCAAAAGTTCGCAGTCAAACCGGTGTCAATCCATCTGATACATTGATGTATTCAATGTAGCATGAAAATACAACAGCACAATATACTATACTGTCAGGAATGGACATCTGAACAGTATAGTTAGAGAAGACATTGACTCTTGTCCAATACAGGAATGTTACATCTGTATGGCAAGAAGAACAATAAAATAAAAACTCCATAGGAAGGGACTGCGGTTCTTTTTGCCGACTTACAATCCCATCCATAGGCAAAAAGGTTTTGTGCGGCATATACAGTGATTCTGCACATAGCGAACCTCATCCTACATCTACTAATTACACCAATATATCCAATCCATTGACCTAATTCAACTATGAAACAAATAACCTAAGATTACCCTCCCTTAATATAACTTTACAAATCTATATAGCCATTCACGCCCGACTTAAATTTAACATTTATTTAAATTCGCACAGATGGATTTATAAAAGTTTTTTTTTTTTAATGTTGAGCATAGATCGACTACACAGATTACACGCTCAAAAACATTTCAAAATAAACATAAATGATCAAAATATAAAGTCATTGATGTAATTGCATGAGGGAATTCACAAGAAACCCAATGGCATTCATCATAAGATGCCGCATTAACACCAATAACTAAAAAGACATCCGAATAAATACATTTTAGATATTCACCGTAAGATATCATTATTTACCGAATGTCTATATATTTTAATCATATATGAAAACAAAAATGTAATTAAACGTGAACGAATCCATGCAAGCGTCTATGCCCAACTGAAATTTAATGCATTTAATAATTTAAATGATAAATATTAATACAAATAAAAAAAATAATTAAAAAAAAATGGAAATGATTTTTTTAGCAAACAAATATGTAAAAATTAAACATTTATAATTAATTTGAAACATAAGTCAGAGAAAAGTTCCTTTTTTAAAATTTAGATTAACTGATCAAATCTTTAAAGTTCTTAATTACTTCAGATTTTAAAATTGTTCAGTTCAATTGCTTACAGTAGAAGAGCTCCCGGTTCCTGTTGGCAATTCCCACGAAGACTTTCATGGAAGACCGGTCTGATATTCTGGAGGTAGCCTTAGCTGGTTCCATTCTGGTATCACAGTCATTTCATTTTTAAAATAAGTGAGAGAGAATGACAAGTGCGTCTTATCGTTCTTCTCACAAAATCAAGTTGGAACTGTAAGGAAACTGTCTTAATTTGAATCGTTTTTCTTTTATAATCCTCCTATGGATTCCATGAACAAAAACGTCACTGTTCCATTTTTTCGTTATGGTCCGGGCCTTTATTTGCTGCTTCTATATTGGACAAACTAATTCTTTTTATTCTCTTATCTATATTTCATTTATTTTAAGTGCCCCAAGGGTTAGTTTGCTTTTCAATTAATTTATAAAACAATCATTTCCATTTACAAAAATATATAAATCTTTTTACAAAAATATACGTTCAAACACTTTTTTCATTTACTAAAAAAAAATATTTTTAAAGTTTTGCATCTGTGCAAATATATATACATTTAACAACTCTTTAATTTAGCTTTTAATAAATTTATTTTTTTGCGAACTTAAAAGTTTTTATTTTAAATTAATGTAACGGCATATTTATATATCGTTACATCATAAACATTTAGTTGTTTAGCCTTTTATCTTTAATTTGTGTCGTTGGACTAATTTAAAAATTAATAAGGTAGAATAAGTTAAGAACTTGAGAATGAATGAGGTGAAAAATACCCAGTAATTTTCTTGATTATTTGCACATTTTCTCTGCCAACACATTTATCATTATCATTAGCAACTATTTACAAATGTATGGCCATTTCAACTCAAAGGAGGTGGGGGACAGGTCATAAAAAGATTAATTTTATGAGTAGTTTTTTTGATGTTTCATTTAAACAATATTCCTGTGAAAATTCAATACATTAGATAAAACTGTATTTCAAATGTCATAGCATCGGCCGGGATGCGAACCCACAACCGTCTGCAACCAACTACTTGCTTGCATGGTGGCTGCGATACCTCTCGGCTAACAACGCAAGACTAAAACTGTATTTGAGTTTGAAAAGAGATAAAAATGTCAGTTGGGTCTAGTTTAAGTAAATAATATAGATATTAGAGCAAATAATTATTTTTTGATATACTATCATCATTTCAATCACTAATTTGTAAGCTGATTCATATCCTCTCATTAAGCATTTAGTTATTATTATCATTTTTTTATGATTCTTCATACCAGAAAAACATAGAATTTAGCCTTTGGAGATAATTTTCTAGAAAGGTTTTTGGAATATATAGCTTATTGTTTTCTTTAAACTGGGAAAGATGCTATACTTTGACTTATTAGATTACTTTCTTTCTGGATATCGACTCATTTAAAATTGATTCTTTCAGCTAAGTTGTAACAATATAAACAATAGACTTGAGTAACTTATTGTACACTTGAATAAGTAGTCCATCTCTATATTAATTTGTAACTTTTGCTTTTATCAATAAAGTTTTGGATTCAAAACTGGCATCAAAGCAGTTATGCAGCTGACAATCATTTTTTAACTTCCTTTTTTTTTAAACTATCAAACCAATTGTTAGAAATTAAAAGTCCTTATTGGTAAAAGCAAAAGACATAAATTAATCTTGGGAAAATGAATTGCACAACTATCTGATTAACCATTGATTACTTAAACTTACAACAGATGGCACTAGAGTAGCAGGATGATTGAGATTGCTCTTTCTAGCTGGAAACAAAAAATCCAGTCCTTTCATATGACAAATCAATTCTATTTTCACTCAAATGTATATGTTTTTCTTTTATCAATGAAAATTTGATTGACATGTTTGGTGAGAGATACCTTTTGGTCATCACAAAATGGTTGCAACAATCATATGGGACTTTTTAATATGATGGTATAGATGGTCTTTTAGATATGGAATTGGTTGTTTTTTTTAAATTTAACTGCACAGTTTTAACTCTTGGGTACAGTCTATTACTCTCATTCATTGCTTGCACCATATTTTTCTAAATCTTTATAGGGAGACTCTTTAATGAAAATGTTGAATTGTAGCACAAATGCCAATTTCTTAAACTCAATCATTTCTTCCATAAAAATTACACTGTGAATTATCAATATTTTATTTACATATTACTTTTTTGTCACTTTTTAAAATTAGGCTTAAAACACTTCATTTAATTTTTATATATTTATGAATGTATCATCATCATCATCATTTGGCTCAAGTTGAGATCTGTGTTACACCTGTGCACCTTTTATGTGTGTTCATGTTTTAGCTCTGTTCTTAGGATTTTTATAATTATGTTAACGTTTTTTAATTTTTAATTTAATTTTTTAATAGTTTTCTCTAACTTCATCTTTGAGAACATATCCATTTGTCTCTTTTTTGTATGTGTGTTTTTAATGAATATTTTGTTTTCATCCATTTAAAAGTTTTACTTTTTTTTCCCTCATGTGTCATAGCATCAGCCGGGAAGCGAACCCGCTAACCCGGGACAACTGCTTGTAAAGCAGCTGTCACTGATCTCTCGACCACCAATACTTGACAAGTTTTACTATTTCATTACATTTAATCTTTTCTGTTTTCTTCAACACTTACATTTCAAAAGCATTCAATAACTTTTTTTTACATTTAAATAATAGAGTATTTTGTTCTACATAAAGCTGCATTGAACCAGAACATTTTACAAAGCTATTCTTTTAATTTTAGATATCCCCTCCTCGAACTAATACAATTTTAATTTTTAATTTTTTTTTTAGTATTTCCTTCATCGTTCCATGATTATTTAAAAAATATATGCTTTACTTATAATTTGAGGTTTAAATCTGGATTGACCTTGGAAATTTTTCAGATAGCTGAAAATATTTTTCCCATTTTATTCTACAGTTATTACAGTAGCCATCAACGTATTAGCTGGTAAATAAATATTTATCAATTTTTAGCTAGAGACTAAAACAAGAAGAAAATCTGTAACCTCTCATAATCTGTAGTTGACTATCCTGTTGCATATTGTTTTCACTTTTACTATAACTACATAGAATAATAAAAGGAGAGACATTTCCTCCTGCAGCAGGATATTTAAAGACTGGTTTGCCTTTAACCTATCTATAATTTTTTTAACTAAAAAAAATCATATTTTAACATCTTTTCTAGATATCTGAATAGATCATATACCAGCAAATTCTCTTTATTTTATTCCACTGTTTCTAATTTAGTTATATGGATAAGGTAGCATTGGGTATGGATTTAATAAACACTTCTACCTAATATTTATTTATGACTAAAGGTTACAATACATTATTGAATAGCATAAATAGGGTTTGTTCTTATAAAGCATTGTGTGAGCTGTAAATGACATAATATTTTTTGACTGCATACATTTTGTTTACTTATATATATTCCTTTCAATGTTGTTTCAAGTTTTAGCAATATCACTACCATTTTATTACATTTAATATTACTATTTTATATATTAAATTAAATATTTTCATGGATTGATTATGGTGTAAACCAGTGATTCTCAATTTGTGGTATGTGACTCCCTGGCAGGTGGCACAAAATAATAAAAGGTTTAGGGGCAAAGACATAAAAAATAGTCAAAAAATTTGGAAAAAACAGCAACTAATTATTGAAACCAAAATAAGAAAAGGTATATTCTATTAGTGTAAAAATAAAATGTCACCATTAAAAATAGATAAATACATATAAGTAACACAAAAGATATTTTGATATTAATTATTTAAAATTCCACAAATTAATGGCTTCCTTGAGTCTTTTGTAGAGTAACACTTTTCATAAGAAGGTGTTACATTTGAAATTAATGCTCTGAGATCTCTTTCTATGTTTACTTCAGACCTATATTTTATCATCACTGCAGCTACTCCAAAAAATCCTGTTTTACAAAAAAGTATCATTCAGTCAAGCCCAAAATTTAATCAATTTTTTATTATTAAAATGTCTTTTAATTTTGTCACTTGTCATGAAATATATAAATAGTTCTTATAGTGCAATTGAGATTTCTTTAGGAATATTTTGACACGGATCTCTAACCCACTAGTATTTTACTTTTAAGTTTTTGTCAGTTATAAAATCTTTTATAAAATTTTGAGACAACATGGTTAAATAATTTTCAATAATTGCAAATAAAACTTTAATGTGTTCCTCATCAATTTATAGGTATTAAAAAATTCATTCACAGTTGTAAACATTTCTATGTTTTTTGCTATATGTTTGTGTTCTGCAATTTCAGTTATCTATAAAAAACATTTACTTTGTCACTCATGTCCAATATATGTTTATTTGGTGCCACCTATGTTTAATTTTGCTATTTGGGCAGAATTTTAGCCTTGTCACCATACCCGCAGCAAAAGAAAAATAAACAGAGACAAAAATGTTAGGCATCTAAAAAGTCATTGGTAGGTACAATTAAAGCTGATATGGAAAGTTGCTCCCAAATACTAAAAGTTTTATATCCACTGGTGTAAGTAAAGAAATGAGGAATTATTTCCATATAATTATTAGAGATATTTGTTAGCAGTGGGGTTGCTAGGCAACTATCAATTAAGGCTCAACAATTTGCTCTAGTAGTTCAAGACAAACTATTATGGACTATAGCAATTCCTTTAGCTTTAAGGCTGTCAATAGTAATTGATAGTTACCTAGCAACACCATTGCTAACAAATTACTCTATACCTCATTCATTCTTTTGTTTATATCATATATATATATATATATATATTATAATACATTAAATATCAGCCTTTTACAGCTATTGTACATGCGCTTTTATGAGTGTTAAATAATAAATGAATACTCTGACCGCCAATACAAGATATAGCATTTAAGAAAGAATAAAATGAATCTACTTATTCTTTCCGAACCCAAATGTTTATATATGGGCAAATCTTAAGTACTGGCAAACAAAGCGTGAAGATAGATCATTCACTTTAAATTACAGTTCGCATTGTCTGACTGAATGATATCGACGAAATTACTTAGAATTTACTAAACATCACTTTCAAATGAAAACTTAGACATATGTAAATAAGCATCTATTGTATTGGTGGTCAGAGTATTCATTTATTATTTAACACTCGTAAAAGCGCATGTACAATAGCTGTAAAAGGCTGATATTTAATGTATTACAATTATAAACCTCGCGCTATATAAATAGATGCTTATTTATATTTACTTATTAAAAAAATCAAGATATGCAGCAAAACCTTCTCTGGTATTTTATAACTTTTCAATACAAAGCCAGTAAACTTTATGATTCCTTACCCCATTTTAAAATATAGTATTTGTTTTTTTTTAGCTGTAGCCAAATCCACTGACATACTAAGTGTCTCACTTTTTATTATGTGGATCAGTTATAGAACAGACATATTTTTAAATGCAGATTTGATAGCTATTGGTCAAAATTTTATTATCATAACTAATGTAGGTATTTCCACAATTATGGTTTTTTTTCCTACAAATTTACTAAATAAATTATCTTTAGATAAAAGAAATAATCTAAATAGATTATATAAGCCCATTTTCAGTAAAAACAGATTCAGAAATATTTCATCTTCAGCAGGTCTCAATAATGAATGGAGATAAGATCCACGCATCAGGTTCTGTAAGATCACGTTTTTACTTTTACAGATAATGTTATTTTTACAGTTGAAATAGCTCATTTCAATTACAATTATTTTGAAATTCAAAATGCTAATAATATGATGTTAACAGTTGCAAATAACAAAATTGTACTCAGCCCCATCCCATGGAACTCATAAATGCTTGAATATTATTTTTCATCTAAAAATTCAATTAATGAAAAGTCTTTTGGATTAATCATTGTGTATACATTGGAAATTTTATATAAAATAAGGTTTACAAATTTATTTACTTCTAGATAGATACTGTTATAAGTTTTTAAACAATAGAAATGTGTTTATAATAGCTAATAATATAATACTTTGTCCATCTATTTTGTAAAATATCTTTTAATAAACAATTTTAGAAAAGTGATAATACTATAGTTATAAACAATGAGGATTTCCAATTCCTCAACAAGCTTTATGATAAATGCTTACCCAGAGCCAGCATTTAAAAATATCTCTGTCAGGAACCCACCACCCCAATACCTGGCCATGGTTTTGTACTTTGGCACTCCTCAGAGAGGTGCTAGGGTAGGTTCAGACACCTCTCTGAGGAGTGCCAAAGCATGAAACCATGGTCAGGTATTGGGGGGGGGGATTCCTGACAGAGATATTTTTAAATGCTGGCTCTGGCTAAGAATTTATCATAAAGCTTGTTGAGGAATTGGCAATCCTCATTGTTTATAACTTACAAGCTTAACAGAATAGGGTCATGTGATCTATGCCTTATTTTGACTATTTAATACTATAGTTAGGTTTGAAATGAATAATTAAGACAAATTTTCTAATCTTTTTAAAAGTTTGGAATTATTTACATTTCTATTTTATGGTGCTAATCTTTTATTATTACACACCGACACAACCATTAAATATACATATTATAAGCTGAATAAATAAATATTATCGAGCTTGATTTTATTTATATTTTTTCATTAAATGAAATAGCTGGTCGTTCAGTGATCATTAATGATTGATTTTCTAGTGGGAAGGAGATTTTTTTTTTATTCCTATCATTATTAATTCAATTTTCTTGCTAAATAAAAAGGCCAGCCCCATTTTTTCTACAATATTTCTGAAATTACTTTGAATTCATTATTCTTCTATTTCTTTTACATTTCCACAATACATATATCAAAGACAACTTTATGAAAGAAATCATGGCAGGAGAATAGATAATAACCGGCAATGTCATGAAAGAGACGTTATGCATTTTTGAAGAATAATTTAGAAATTGGGAGCATGGTTGGGGCGGATACATATTTGTCTTTTGGTTGACAAGCAATATATATACAAATAAATAAACTTTGTTTATTTGTGAAAGTTCAGTTTCGAAATTGCATTCGATATTGATTTTTATCTCTAGTTTGTTTTTATTTTTCTTTGTTTATCAAGTCAGAGACCATGAAATTAATGTGAATTTAATAAACAATTTTTGATATAATGTTGTGATTCATCTGGTTTGTTAAAAATGAGAAAAGAAAGGATTTCTAAAATGACTCAGAATTACAATTGAACATCGGTCTTTTTGCTTATTTTTATTTTATCCAAAGATTTACGTTTTATAGTGAATAAAAAGAAAACTTTCAATGCTAAAAACAATATTTTTACAAGCAATTAGAAATTAATAATGTAAAATTTAAACAAATCATTTTAAATTAAACGTGTATAATAATACATATTAAAGTAGTTCATGATAAAGTTGATAGCTCATACGTCTACTATTCCTATAATGTCGAGTTCTAATCCGGACTGGGGAATCTTCAATCATTTTTTATGTAACTTACACATAAGATAATATAGCTGGCCAACCAAAAGTAGCCATTAAATGAGTGTATATTATTAGCCAAAGAACAAAGGGCACAATGTGGCTTGGTCAGACAAGTATCAATATCATTAATATAAAAGTGAAAATATGAATGAGATATAATTCACTAGTAGAGAAGGATTGGGAATTATCACCAAATGATTCTCACAACATTAATAAATTTTTTTTCTTCTTTTATTCAATTTTAATAAAAGATGTGTCACTAATTTTAAAATAGCTTGTCATTATATTCCCTAACAAAATAAAAAAAGCCAATAAACATCACATGATCACCATTTCTTATGCTTGCTTATAACTGTTATTAAAACAGGCAAAACTCTCTATACGTATTGCCACTCAGTGCAAGCTAGGGTAATCAATGGATGCCAGAAGGCTTGTGCATGAAATCCCCATCTAATGCATACTCATCCAATATTCCCAGACTAGTTTCTGGTTTGTGGACTTCGTCAGTCTTTTAATCTGGGGATATTGGATGAATAGGCACTAGATGGGGATTTTAGGGTATAAGTATTCTGGCATCTATTGATTACTCTGGCTTGCACTGAGTGGCAATACGTATAGAGAGTTTTGCCTGTTTTAAAATAAAAAAGACTCTCTTTTTCTAGCTTCACTTTTGTGCTTCTCCCTCTTTCCATATAATTTATTATGAACATTTTAATCGAACTTATGGATTTTTTTTTTAGATTTTTATATAAGGCAATTAAAAGAAATTCTTTCATATATTTAAATAAATAGTAAACGGTTTGTAATCATAT
This sequence comes from Epiperipatus broadwayi, assembly GCA_028023455.1. Lineage (NCBI taxonomy): Eukaryota > Metazoa > Onychophora > Udeonychophora > Euonychophora > Peripatidae > Epiperipatus > Epiperipatus broadwayi. The sequence continues at coordinate 14,018,723 of JAQFVV010012396.1, forward strand.
ACAAATAAATAAATCAAAATCAAAACTCATAATTTTAAGATATCTCTTTTATTAATGGAAAATGTTATAATAAATTAAAATTATATTTTTATGGTATAATGCATCAATGCTTATTTTTTGCTTAAGAATAATTACGATCAATCAGTTTTGAGTGACCAGCTAGATAAAACATATTTCAGTTGCTTGTTAAATCCTTAGTTACCTATAATAACTTTTAAGCTTTGCTTAGATTTAAACCTTAAATTAGGAGCATGCCATGTTGATACTTTTCATGTACAATAAGTGATATATACTAATCTTTGTGGAATGTTGGAGACAGATAATTATGCGTGAAGAATTTGATTACCAACTTGATATGTGTAAGCAAAATGAAGTTATTTATTGGGCATTTGTAAAGTAAAAATAATCAATGATTGTCTTAGCATGTATATTTTGTGAATATTACTTAAAGATTTATCCATATTTTCTTCCAGCATATAAAGCTGTAACCAGGGTTTTTAAACTGCTTTTACCAAAGTTTGTATCTATCTGACAAATCAATTCTAAACATCTGTAGAATATCTCACCACACCATTCCTAAACATTTGATTTCAGCAATTTTCAGAAGACAGAAAGGCTTTTATTTTAAAATTATTTTTTTTATTATTTCAATCTTTCACAATAAATAAGTGAAATACTTTACTACAGAATGTGAAATATCTCAAAAGTTATTCTAATGATTTCTATCACATACAATACTCATTATTTTAAATAAAAATAGAGGGCATTGTGACAAAGTGGTTAGTTGTTACAGGCATGAATTATATGAACTTTTTCAGGTCATAGGCTTTAGAATTTTTTCCAGTTTTCTGGACAATGATTAATTGAAATAACCAGTCAGTATTGGTTAATAGATGGGTTTTAAGCTGTAGTAACTAGGGGATAAAGATCCCAGCTTGATTTGTTTTGATCAGATAAGTAACAAAATGCTGCTTAAACAAAAAATATAATTGTAATATGATGTGATTTTCATTTATCATGAAGGAGACGGATGTTTCTATAGTTGTTGAGCCCATAATTTATATTTTATATGGAAATATATTATTATTCTGTTTTTTATATAACTTAGTAGCAGAATTATAATTAATTATCCATTTTTTTCTAAATGCCATAGTAAAGTTTCTCTGATAATTAATGCAAATCAGCATATGAAAACATTTTTTAATGTGATCTAAAAATATTTTTAAAATTTTCTTAATTTTAATGTTTATTAATATATAAACTTTAAATTTAAAATCACTGAAATTTACTAAAATGATTAAAGTTTTAAAACTATTACTTATCTTTTAACATTATTGATGTATTTGATTCATTTTTACTTTTAATTCTATATTCTGTAGAAATTTTACTTTAATACTAAATAATATAATCAATATTTAATTTTAAAAAGTGCCACACATCATTTGGCAATAGTAGACAAATAAATGCTTGCAGTTTCTACTGTCAGAATTAAGTTAATGCCATCAAATACACAAATAAATGCTTACAGGCACTATTGCCAACATAGTTATTGTTCAAGTAGACAAATAAATGATTACATCCAACTGTTGACAGCACAGACTTATTATTTCAATTAATTATTGTCTTCATCTACAAACAAAATATTTAATTAATTAAAATTTAGTAGATTTATTTATTTCTTAATATTTTTATTTGGTAATAAAATAAAATGCATACATGTCAATCTAGTTTATAGTTGCGCCACTATCTTTAATAGTGTGTGTGTGTTAATAGTTTATAATAGTGTCAGTACATTTAATAATGTGTGTTATATATGCACCATTAAGATTATATCATGTTAGTTAAAGAATTATATGCTTGTACTGCTGTTTACTTTTTACAAACATTGAATAAAAAAAATTCTAAAACTATATAATTTTTGTGAACTTGCCTGATACTGAGTTATATTTATTGATATTAAATAACATGTTTTTTCTCTTTTAACTCATGATTGTTGAATATGGTCTTTAAAAAAATACTAAGTTACAAGAAATGGGTGTATATTTGAAATAAAGCAAGAAGGGCTAGAGAAAGAAGTTATCAGATTCAAACTCAAATGCAAGTTAATATTCTTATTATGAGAATGAAAAAAGTACATGAATAGAACTGTGCATGCAATACAAAATAGTTTAAGATAAATTATCATCTATATGTAAAGGGATGAAACATTCAAAAAAAATTTCTAATTTAAAATAGGGTAATAAGATTAAAAAGTTTTCTAGATCATTATAGAAGAGAAATTTGTAATAGACTTTAAAAAGCTGAATGTTTTTGAAATATAATATAATATATTAAATTATACATACTGATAATTAACAATATATTTAATATGGGATTACTGCTAATAGAATTATAATATGTAGCAATTTAATAGATTTATTACATAACCAAAATATATAATAAAGAAGTAGTTGTTTTTTTGGCATTATATAGTTATTACTATTTTCACAATAAAAATTGGAATTTTATATGTATTTGATTTTAGTTATTTATTGAAGAATTACTTTAACTTTTGCACTCCTTGTTTTATTTAGATATTTTATTTATGTGGCTACAGAGTTAGAATTGAAAGACAAAATAAATTTGCTAGTGAATATATCTCCTAGTTGAAATCTTTACAGATTCTCTTACGATGTTTTGTTAATAATTAAGGTGCCTAAAAACAACAATAACAACAACAAAAAAAAACATCAGTGCATTGAATAAATATATAAATTCTTTTATTAAACTTGAAAAGTTAACCCACTAGTGTAAATGACAGGTACAGAATTAAAAAATTTTGATTGAATTTTTAATAGAAGAATGCTATGCTTTGATTGATATTTTAGTAATTGAATGTTAAATGATTGTACAAGAAGTTGAATATATATTATCATTATTAGTGGTAATCATAATTGATACAACCAATCTAACTCCAACAAAAGAGAAAGGCAAAGAATAAAAAAAATGTTAAAGATGAGTTTTATAATGATTTTGTAATTCATTCTGTAAAACACAAATATCTTCATATATATTATAAACTGGCTAATTTGTGTACTTTATTTGAAACTTTATGATATTATCTTTAGAGTTTGTTTGTTTTTCTCTAACTTTTTTTAGAATTACCATTGGAGCTAAAGTACTAATAAAATTACCTTGGGTATTATTAGTAAATCTACTTTTATTATCATAAGCTTTCATTTTACATTTAAAAATCCCAACAATAGAAGATATTATAATAGTTAGTCCTCACAGCCATTCCACACCAGACTTTTTTTTCAGTTGATGATCTGCTATTCCAATATATATACTAAACTATATATTCAATTAAATTTTCTTCATCTGGAAGAATAAGAGTAGCTATATCAATATTAAAGCTACTTAGCTACAAATGCTGTTTTACAATTAGATCTTAAATGGATAATAATAAACAAAGTTCACGTTTCACGTACTTACACTTAGGGGGGGGGGGATGAAATCCATAGTTTTATTATTGTCACTACTTTACAACTATTGCTATCATTTAAATGTCAATTTTTAAGGCCTAATGATCTATCCAGATTTTGCACGACAGCACATTTTAAATCACATTTTCCAAGTTTTACATTTGAAGATGCAGAAATATATATAAATATGGTTACTTAAATATTCATTTGATGAGAATTCCAAATGTAATTGTAAAGTAGTTGCTTCACTCAAGATTACATTTAAGATTCACAGACTCTAAATATATCATCATCAAAAATAAATTGGAGGTAGAATTGGTGTGGTTTATAATTGAAGTATGGAAAATTGGTCTGCATAAACGCATAATCTTATTGTTACAGGTAATGCACAGAAATGATTGATGATATAAGAAGTTCATGATAATATATATATGACTGTAATTAATAAAATGAAAGAAAACAAGAGCAAGTAAATGAGAGGAAAAATAGACAAAAAAGTCTTTTTAAATTTGAACACTATAAACTCTTTTAAGGTATCTTTTTATTTATAATTGTGCACTAATATTATTTTAAATGGAATTAATTATCATATTTGAAGATCCAATATTCACCTATGAATGCTATTGGCAGCTTAAGTCCAGAAACTAATAATAAATAATAAAACCATTACATTTAATATATAATAATATCTTAATAACATACCTCTGTTTGTAGTGTATTAATTTAATCTAAGAACATTTTTAAATTTAAGATTTAATAAATCTTTTTTATTCTTTCGTTATTTTATAAGGAGATAAACTATGAACTCAATAGGACATTTTTAAATTTAAGGTTTAATAAATCTTTTTTATTTTTTCATTATTTTATAAGAAGATAAACTAACTATGAACCCAATCTTAGGAAGACGTATTTCTTATCAACATTAATGATTGCATCAAATTACAATTCTATTTTTATTTTACATTTAGCACATCAAACTCATCTGATCAAGTCAGATTAACTTAAGATTATTACAAGCTAATAATATTTTTTGATATTTCAATTACTGACCACTACTTAGATTTCTGACTGGTTTGTCTTTGATCTCTCTATTTAAAAGTAACATGTCAAACTTGTTTGGAACCTCAAAAAATTCAGTTTTACCCTGGTTCAATCTCCAAATTATGGATGTTGGTAATTACCACACCCTAAGGTTTCACTATAATTAATTATGTTTATATATCATCCAACTTTAAATATTGAAGTCTTTAGAAACATTTTAGACTATTTAAACTTTCCAATTACTGACTTTGGCAAAATAGCTCACTTAGTTAGAACATTACCTTAAAATTCAATAATCAAGAATCTAATGACCCAGGTTCAATTCCCATACCAGTACTGTCACAGATCAAGTCAGCAACACAGAAAAGAACAATACTACTGGAAACATTGTGTTATATACTAACCTGTGGGTTATTACTAATAACTGAATGTAATTAGAAAGTTTATATAAAATCTAACATTTTTAAAAAGACATTCAATATCGATAGTTAGATGGTGGAAATAGTCCAATACCTAAGTACTATTGAAAGGCCATCACAACAAACTATCCAAAAAACACTATGTATATATTTTAATCATATATACGTGATTGCCTTTATTAAATAAAGGTTAAATATCAATAAAATGACTTTTTTTAAATGATGGTTTTATAATCAATGCACACAGAAAGAGGTAGTTTATTCAAATATAGTCAGTTGCTTTAGAGATTATAAAATATTTATGCATTGTGCTTTAAGCAGAACACAATCTTTTCATTCGATGAAGTCTTCTCACATCTTTATTGCAGTAATAATATTTTATATAGTCACTTGCTCACAAAGTTAAGTGATATTTCAGTTTCAATGTGGCAATGCATTATAGTTTTATCTGAAGTGGCCGTGATACACCTTTTCTTTTGTTTGTTTTTGAAACTGGATTTGAACTAAGAACTTTTGCTCATTAATAAAATATTTTTATCACTGAGCCAACTATCTGATGCTTAATGCAGTTATGTCTTTTAATTCAGCTAATCAGTTATTTTTTAATATTTCCTATTATAATATATAACTTTTTAAATATTTATTATAATATGTAAATAAAAGTATATGTATTTTATGATTTTTTTTTTAATGACACCATTAGAAGCATATGTTACATTTAAAATGTTATTGGTTATTTGATGTTTTCTTAACTTTGTTTAAAACTTTAAATTCCTTACACTGTCATTTGAGCTCATAAGTTGGGTCATAAGTTAAATTAGAGAGTTGAATCTCAAAACAATGTTAAGTAAACTTCCTCACAATTATTAATAGTTTATGACATTGTTATTGCGTTGTTGGAATTAAAAAAAAAAAAATTGAAACTTAAATAGCAAATGCAAATATTAAGCTCACAATGTGTTTAATTCGTTTTGTTTAATATCTGTATGTATCAATAAAAAATTTCCGTTGAGATAAAAAAGAATATTAAATGTGACTTAAATTTTCTGACTGAGATCCTATGCAGCCTTTGGCTAACTAGTAAGAATAACTTGCTACTAAGATGAAGTTCCTATTTTAATTTCTGTTGTGAAAAAAAAAAGACTCATCTTAATTGATTGTGATGGAATCATTATGTCCTAACAACCTGAGTCTCAATATCACTAAACCTTGTGATTAACAGACCATATTATTATTATAAGTAATCCATTTATTAAAAAGATGTAATTTTATCTTATAGATCTTTATATTTGTTTATTTTCTAAATAATTTTCTTTAATTAAAGTGACATCTTTGTTAATTTGTGGCTTTGTTATTTCCATATCTCGCATAAAGATAAGTTGACATATGATCAAAATTTCTTCTATTATTTTTTTGGGAGGGGGGTAGTGGTGCTATTGTAGAGATATTTATTCTTATCATTATCATACTTTTTAGCCAATTATATTTTGTGTTAAAAATCACATCACACTTTATGGTCCAAATTAATTTTAGAGCATGCAGCAAAACCATTGCTTTGAGCAGGTGAAATCTTCTAATTCTTTTTTTTTTTTAAAAAAAAAAAAAAGATTAACAGTCCTTATGTTTGTGTAGCTTAGTGCAGTGATAGGAGAGTGAACTCAAGAGCTAAAAGTTCTTGCATTGCATAGTACATCTTTGTGTAAATATTTTTTTCAAATTATGAGTAATAATGAATTATTATAGAACTATCTGAATATATACTATTACACAAAATTTAAGAATAGAACAAAATGTCAGTCAAAAGGTCATATCTTTGAGAAGATGAATTTCATATCATAGAGAAAAAAAGTTGTATGATTTGAAACCATATAAGTTGATGTCTGGTGGAAATATTATGTATTTGCATAAATAATAAACTTCTTTTCTTATTTTTCTTCAGTGCATTGGTTTTATTATAATAAATAGAGATTAATAATAATCCACTTTTTATGCATTGATTTCATGCTATTTTTTTAGTTTAATCAGTCTTATACTTTCATTAAGAGAATAAGCTGCGAAGAAGACTTGTCATAACTATAAGCATTAGTCAAGCGTTGGTGGCCTAGTGGTGAACATAACTGCCCAGCTGACCAGTTTTACTTCACGGGCAATACTTTGACGTATATAAACTATAAACATTAAATTTAATGAAAATAAAAAAAAAATTGTATAAAAATAATTGCATAAAAAATGGATTATTATTTATATATTGATTAAAATATTAAATCTTTATGTAAATTGATTATTTCATATATTCATATATACATATGGTCATCATATAATTTCTGTTTGGTAAAAGTCTGTTATCTGCTTGGTAAAAGTCTGTTATCTGCTTAATACTAGCAACATGACCACTTAGTGGTTTATATGGCAAATTCTTTGCTTGAAGGGAAGTTGGTTGTCACTTAAAATAATTTACTCTAGATTCTCAAGTTTGTGAGCTACATCATAAAATAATAAAAATCTTTAGATAAGAGAGATAGAAAGATTTTTATTATTTAAAAAGGTCCTCTGATTCATGTTCTTTGTAAGAATGTGATGCATCTTGAAAATATTTGAAAACTATATAATACATTTTAAAGATGGTTATTTTATATTTATTAAAGTTTAATTCACTTCTGGGTGAGAAATTTAAATCCTTCCGTGTATTTGGCATTTTTTGAAATTATTTTAGAATTTGTAATACCTTGCATATAAAATATATTAGGGATTGTTCACTGTGAGAAATTGTTATGAAGAGAAGTTATATTCTAACTGAAAATTACATGATTTCCATCTCTTATGCTAGCACATAACTGTTATTAAACAGGCAAAACTCTCCATACAGTAGTGCCACCCTGCGCCAACCAGAGTAATAAAATGAAGCCAGTAACTAGTCTGGGGGTATTGAATGAATTGGCCATGAATATGAGGGGAAATCTCGAAAGTACTAGGCCTAGATTAATTTGATTTAATTGTTTTTGGTTACTACTGTCAGCTTCTTCTTTAGTGGGTTAAATCACTTATATATGCTGTTTACTAATTGAAAATATTAGTAATAGGATCAGAATTTCTTTAGATTGTGAAGTAATCAAAGTAAAACTTCAGATTAACTGACAAAAATAAAGCAGTATAAAATTAAACATTTATGGCCTACAATGGTAATGCCTAGATAAATAAAATATGATTAGTCATTAAGTAAGAAGAATATGAAACATTATGGGATAACATAAAAAAATGTGTGATAGTATTTGATTAAATTTGCTTATGTTTATGATTGAGATTGTGACAAAGATGAAAAATTAGTGTCACACACAAAGAAGTCAGAGATAAACTGAAGTATGGTTTCAAAAAGGAATCAGAAATGTTATAAACTTTATTTTTATTAACATATCAGAATAAGATAAAAACTTATGAAATTTTACTTAAATACTATTTGTAGAATTGATATGAATTTATTTTCAATAATAAAGATGGTAATCACTATAATTATTAATAAATTGTATTAAATATATAGCAATAAAAAAGGGAAATGTTTTTAATGATAAAAATATAAATTGGAACTTGGGCTGAATGATCCCCAAAATTGCTAATGGTCATCTAATAATGTGTGTGAGGAGATCATATCAAGCTGGTTGTCATGTTGAATCTAGATAAAGACACTTGTTTGTCCATTTGTAAGAAGCTTTTTTTTATATATCATAATTTTTTAGTCATTTGAAGACTTTATTAGATTACACATAAAAGAAATCTTGGTTTGAAGCATGTCTTAGGTAATGAAATTATGTCTTAAACTAATGGTGAATTTAATTCAATTAATAGCTTTTTATTCATTTTCTATAAGATAACTTATCTCTTGACATCTGATGAAAAACACGTGAAAGGATTGGAAACCAATGCATGGAAATTGACTTAAGTGTCCAGTAATATTTAATTAATTGTGTATTTAGATGTTTAGTATGATCAATTTTTTTTCCAATTTAGGGAAATCTTATTTAATTATTGAATATGTTAGTGCTAAAGAAATTATTTTTGTATTATTTACATCATAATTTCAAGTTCTGTCAAGCACCCTTTCCAAGAAGATTGTCTATAGAAATAATTGTAGATCTAACTTTCATTACATGAGGAAAGTTATGTTCCAATCTATGGATTACTTCTAAGTAGCATGGTAATACTTCAGAAAATTGTATTCATATTACCAGTTGTTTTCTCATTCTTTAGATGAAAAGTCAAAAATACTCTTTTTGTAAATTAGGGGGAAATCCTTCATCTTTGATTTAACAGTTAGTGTTCAACAAATGCAGATGCTTTATCATCTAGTTATGGGAAAACATCTTCAATGCTTTTTGGTTGGGATAGGTGTCAGTTTGAGAATGATGATCAGTTATATACTACAATTGTTTTTAGATAGAAATGTGAATATAATTAGGTAAAAGGTTACTTCATCATAGGGATGTAAAAAAGTAGCAAATGTACTTTTCCTATTTCAATTTGTCATCTTTTTGTAAGTTTAATGAAAGCCATAAGCTATAATTAGTCTGGTGAGCTTTTGTTAATATTAATATATATATATATAAAGATACCGGAAGGCTTTTAAATAATGTTTGTAATACTCAGAAAACACAATGGCCAGATCATAATATGAATCACTATATTCCGCATTCTGGATGTGAAGATACTAAATTTACTTTTTTTTTTCATATGTCATAGCATCGGCCGGGAGGTGAACCCACAACTGACTGCAACCAACTATTTGCTTGCAAGGCAGCTGTGATGACCTCTCAGCTAACAACACTTGACCTAAATTTACTTTTGTACAGAAATATCCTTATTGAATTGGGAATGCAAAGTAAATGAAAACTAATGGATTTTCTAAATAGGAAATTTTGGTTTTCATGAGATATCAAACTTTATTCACATTTAAAATTATCTCAGATACTCTAAAGAGTGCAATATTATTAAGTTGACCGAATATTTTCTATTGAAAAAGAAAAGGAGTGCAGTGAGTTAAAAAATATCATTTACTGACTTATGCAACTCAAGCATTTCTCCAAATATTATTATAAATGCTGTCTTTAAAAGCATGTTTTTATTATTTAAAATAATAAACAATACAGAAATTTTTTTACACTTTAAAATATTTATCTACTGAATGTATTTGTTTAGCAATTGTTAATTTTGGACTAACAATTTGGTGATCTCGTTACAATTTACAACACAGATTAAATTTTATGATAGAACAGATAATCATGATTTTTAGCCACTCCAGTAGTCATTTCCAATTAAAAACACTCAACAGATTTAGTATTGGTGCAACACAATAAAAATTCAATTAGAAATATAAGATTTTCATAAGAATATGTTGTTCTTTGAAATGAGAGAATATTTCTATCCACCTTTTATCAACATCTTTAGTTTTTTGATAGTCAAAAAATATTTACTTTTCTTATTTCTTCAAACTATAACATTTCATCAATAGTAATATTTTTTAGTCTTTATCTTATAAATTCAAGTGTTATAACAACATCTATTCACTCTATTTTCCCTTTTTTAAAAATCCACTGGAAATTGCTTATTTCAGTTAAACTAGCAGTCCATTCTTCAATATATTGAAAACAGTCTTATAAAACACAATTTCTTTAAGAAATTTGTACTTTATATCTGGAATGTTTTTTTTTCCTATAGTTAACAGTTTATTGTTTACAATTTGAGATAGGAAACTTTCTTGAAATATTGCCTTACATTGTAGAATAACATTATTTAAAATAATAAAAAATTCTGTGGCTGAATCAGAATACTCATTGCTGAGAAATGTTTGTAATATTTTAGGACATTTATCCAGAAAAAGAAACACAATTAAAGTGGTTTGTATAATTTGAGAATTCACTCTATTACTGGTATCAAAGCAAACCATTTTATTTTTAAATAACTAATCTTTTCATATTAGCCACTTTATAAAATTGTTATAAATTTACCACATGAACCATAAATGGCAAAAATTTTAATATATTGTTATTATACAACCTCTACATCAATTGGTACGAAATTGGAGGTTGTATTTACATAATTCAATAATATATGCATAGCAATCAATTCCTAATGTATTTCTCTTCAATAACTCTTTTAATGTTGTATATAAATTATTAATACCCCTCCACTTGTATGCTCCAAAATTCATGTTTGTGTTATCTGCCACAATTTTAGAGTTGAGATTATTTTCATGGATGACTCATATATTTTAACAAAATTTTCATAGTTTCTCTCAATACAATCTAAATTTAAAATTTTTAATGAAACACTACTTCTAATATCAAAATATCTTATTAATATCTGGTGTATTTTTATTTCCTTGTGGTTCAATCCAACTGATAAATCAGAGACAACACATATTACAAATTTATTTGTTTTTATAACAATAATTTTTAAATATCAAAATTATAATATTCTTGACTTAGTTCTTGCATAAGAAAATTGAGGACTATAAATTTTTTTAATAATTTATTAGTACAATCCATGCCCTCCAGCAGCCACCTTTTATATATCTACTTAACTACAAAACTATGAGAATAAAATTGAAAATAATAATATTTTCAATCCAAGCTCACTAGATAGAGATTTTATGCACAAGCCTTCTGGCATCCATTGATTACTCTGGCTTGCACTGAGTGGCACTACTGCATGGAGAGTTTGACCTGTTTTAATAAAAGTTATAAACAAGCATAAGAAAAGGTAATCATGTGATGTTTAGTGGTTTAATACAATCCTGCCTAATAGGATAGTGGTGACTGTGGTTATTAAAGAATCAAAGACACCAAAATGTATGGGTACTGAACTGAGTTCAGACCTATATGACTATATAAGCTAATGAGCTTGGATTGAAAATATTATTATGTTTTCAATTTTATTCTCATAGTTTTGTACTTAAGTAGAGATAAAAGGTGGCTGCTGGAGAATTGCATTAGATCCTATGATCTAGGTGCAGTGCTCTCAGATTCAAGGCTCCTCACTGATGAAAGCCACAAACCAGAAACTAGTCTGAGGATATTGGATGAGTGGGCACTAGATAGGGACTTTATGCACAAGCCTTCTGGCTTCCATTGATTACTCTGGCTTGCACTGAGTGGCACTACTGTATGGAGAGTTTTGCTTATTTTAATAACAATTACGGGCAAGCATAAGAAAAGGTGATCATGTGATGTTTAGTGGTACAATCCATACTTATAAGGACAATAGTATGAAAAATAAAAATATTTTCCATAATTAACTACCTACTATTATTTGGATAATTTTGAAACCTGTAAGACACAACCTTTTTTAATATATAAAAATATTAAATTATCTTTACACCAATTTGACAAATTACTAATATCACTTTTTCATAATTGTTAATTACTTTAAACAATTTTGTATCCTGAATATATATTAATGACTTTCAATATTTTATGTAATTTATTATATAAATAAATATCGTAATAGCGACGCCAAAATTCCACCCTGTGGAATTCTTTAATTTATTAACGGAATATCAGAAAACATATGCACCATTTATTAACTAATTTCGCGAACTTAACCTCTTACATTATTGCTGCGAAGACAAAATTTTTAATAGATTTTACAAAAAAGGAAAAGAATAGACATAATATTTCTTAAATTAATTCACTGGTTATTGGTAATTGCAATTATATTTAATTTGTTTGAACATTTTACTTTTTAAATACTTTGTTAAAATAGATCATTTACAAAGGCTGTCTGTTTTATTTAAGCAGCTTATTTTTAAAAGATTGTCGGGATAGAAGAGAGAGAGGAGACTGGATGAGGAGAAACGATACAACATTTTTTTTTTAATTTGTTAGAATTGTTTAATTTTGTCTTTTTTCGTTATTGTTGACATTTTAAGAAATCGTAAATGTGATTTACGTTTACATTTCATGAATAAATACTTTGTCTTAAATTACTAATCAAAAGACAAACCAACATTTATTTGCAAGTTGTAGCTCCGGGTTTTGTTTGTTCTTTATTGATCATTTTTTACAATAGGTATAATTACAGCATTTAAAACGATTGTTCTTTACGAACTGCTTAGCGTCAGTTTATTTTTACTCATGGAAATTTAGTTTCTTCAGGATCAGTTAAGTTATTTAGACATCTTTCTTCTAATTAATTAACTATCCATATTATGACAGATAAGAAAACAGACTCATCTTATGCGTATAAGAATAAAGTGTTAGAATATATTTGTCTAAAAGACTGAGATAACTATGATTAGCGAAAACATTTGACCGTTACTAGCAGTCTGTCATAAGTAGCATTGTTTGCACCCTTCCCCGATCTCAATATTTAGAGCTGTATTACTCACTTTGTTGAGTTTGACATATTGTTAGATAATAAGTGTGTCGTTATGTGAACATTTTTAATAATTATTTATCCCATCTATAATTATTGCTTATATAGTGTTAAATAAATTATATGAGCATTCCTATAAAATAATGGGTTAAGAAGAAAAATATTCTTCAGTTGACAAATCAAATTTTTTTTAAATCTCCGAATTGAGCTTTTGAAATATCCATTATCACTGTTAAGCTAAATTGCTCAGGAAAATAATTGGCTGCTATAAGAATGTAATTGCCAAAATAATATATATATATAAATCAGCATTTATTTTTTATAGCGTCTGTATACAATTGTAATCACATTCATATCGGCTTTTTTCAAAACAAATTGTGCAAACGCTTTTTGCGAGTGTCACTTTGAATTACTATATATAACTTATGAATGAATGACGCCGATGAAATTTACTAGAATTTACTGAACGTCATTCCAACTGAAATTAATCATATATATAAATCAGCATTTATTTTTTATAGCGTCTGTATACAATTGTAATCACATTCATATCGGCTTTTAATTCAAAGTGACTGTTCTATAGTCACACCTTCTGTGCCAGTACTTCAGATTTGCTCATATATAAATATTTGAGTCGTAGTAATAAGAGGATTCCTTTTATTGCTGCATAAATTCTATATCTTGTATGGGTCAGAGGTTATTCATTTATTATTTAACACTTGCAAAAAGCGTTTGCACAATTTGGTTTGAAAAAAGCAGATATGAATGTGATTACAATTGTATACAGACGCTATAAAAAAATAAATAAATAAATAAATGCTGATTTATATATATGATTAATTTCAGTTGGAATGACGTTCAGTAAATTCTAGTAAATTTCATCGGCGTCATTCATTCATAAGTTATATATAGTAATTTAAAGTGACTGTTCTATAGTCACACCTTCTGTGCCAGTACTTCAGATTTGCTCATATATAAATATTTGAGTCGTAGTAATAAGAGGATTCCTTTTATTGCTGCATAAATTCTATATCTTGTATGGGTCAGAGGTTATTCATTTATTATTTAACACTCGCACAAAAAGCGTTTGCACAATTTGGTTTGAAGAAAGCCAATATGAATGTGATTACAATTGTATACAGACGCTATAAAAAATAAATGCTGATTTATATATATGATTAATTTCAGTTGGAATGATGTTCAGTAAATTCTAGTAAATTTCATCGGCGTCATTCATTCATAAGTTATATATAGTAATTCAAAGTGACTGTTCTATAGTCACACCTTCTGTGCCAGTACTTCAGATTTGCTCATATATAAATATTTGAGTCGTAGTAATAAGAGGATTCCTTTTATTGCTGCATAAATTCTATATCTTGTATGGGTCAGAGGTTATTCATTTATTATTTAACACTCGCAAAAAGCGTTTGCACAATTTGGTTTGAAAAAAGCCGATATGAATGTGATTACAATATATATTTACTTGAGATTCTGTTATTCAGGATAGTTAATTTCTAAAAAAAAAAAAAAAAAGCAAGATTGACTGGAGAATCTTTAAATAAACCTGCCATCTCTTTCGTTTGGTTTTTGGTTTGAGCTATACTGTTCCAAAATAATAATAATAAAGCATATATATTTATTCTTAGTTAAAGATTGAAGCAATGAGAGAAACACTTAAATCATGACTATCCAGTGATTAGTAATTCTGGAAATATCAATGAGGAGAATGGATATTGGGGCAATCTTTAACAGTGATGTAATGTTTTCTCTCTTTTACTGCTTTTATGTGGGAACTGAAGATATCTTTGCCTGTAGAAAGTTATTTAAATCTGGTTTATATTTACATCTTATTTGCAAAATATTTAGTATTTTATTTTGTAATATAGTAGTTATGAAGCTCGAAATTCAATAACATTTATGACGATATTTTAATAAATATGTAGTTCTAAAGTAAAGGTTATGATGGTAGTAATCAATATCCAATGTGAATAAGAAAATTATGGCTTAGTTCTATTATCTTACAGCTATAATTTTTAAAATTACTTTTTTAAAACATAGAAAGCTTAATAAAAATATATATTTTTTCGATAGATATGTTGTAAATATTTACAAAAAAAAATACACACTTATACAATAAATTTGTGAAATGTAACCTCAATTAATACAAAACAATAGTGTGACATTTGAACAAGTATATGGAACTTGATTTGATGTCTGGTTGGCTGAAATGTGAATTAGGAACCATTAGAAATTGTTTGAAAGGAATGAGCTACTAATTATATACAGAAGTAAAGTTGTTTAGCAATAAAAAGAAAAGATTAAAATCTTACTAAAAAGAGAGATGACATCATGAAATGTGTTGAAGAATTCTATAAAGAATTATAAGTGATAAAAAACAATAAAACAAAGTATGCTATGCAATTACTATACATTATGAATTGCCAAATATTTTAAATAAAGAAGTTACACAATTAATCTATGAAGAAGACAGAAGTTCCAGGTTAGATGGAATTATTATTTTATGTTTTAAAAAAAGCAGTTGAAGATAAATAAAATTGTTGCTAAAGCTATATACCAAATGTCTAAATGATATTCCAGAATGATTGGAAGAATACAGTGGTGACATTGATATTTAAGAAAGGTCATAAAGAAGATATTAAAAATCGTAGACTTATTAGTCTATCAGTTCTATCAGTTCTATACAAAATCTTTATCAAGATAAGTACAACAAATAAAAAAGCAAGCTCATTGGGAAAATGGTTTTAGCACACATAGTAGACCATATCAAGTATTGTGAGAAGTTGTAGAATGAACTAATCAATATGAATCGCCCTTATGGTGATTAAGGCTTTGGATTATCAGGAAAATAGACCCAGGATATTATCATATTCTGAAAAAATATTCATCAAAATGCAACAGTACTCATTAATATTACGTAGCGATACTAAGAAGAAAGATATATGACATGATGATTCCATATCATCAAAAAAATTTACAGCAGTTTTAACAGAAGCATTTTAAGAATTATAATAAGCTGAAGGAGTAAAAGTAAATGATTAATCTAGAATTTGCAGTTGCTTGCTTTTTTCAAATAATGCTTCACATCATCAGGAAATAATTGTGAGGGTTTCAGATGCAAATAATAAAATAAAATAGTACTAAGAATAAATGCTAAAAAGAGCAAAATAATGTCCAAATGGATTTTTTTAAGAAGAACAAAATAAAAATTTATAATTATAAATTAGAAGTTAACAAGTGAAAATACTTTGGTCTACTAATACAGATGGAAACATAATGAATAAAATTTAATCATAAAATTATATTTGAATATAATACTTTTCATAGAAATGATATTAAACTGAAATAATTGAAACATACAGGCTTATTATATACCTGTGTCTATATATATATATATATATATATATATATATATATATATATACACCTCACATACCCTATATATATATATATATATATATATATATATATATATAGGGTATGTGAGCACAGGCTTTTACATGACTCACCACTTTCCACACTATCTCATAATACTGATACACCTGAACACATATATGTTGAAAAGATAAATAATCACCAATATAAGTACTTCATGCTAAACCAGCAATCATCAGTTGGTCCAGATTATCATCTCCACACATATATGCCATAAGTGCTCAGATATATATTAAGATAGCCAATCCTCATACTTTAATGGACAGACTTCAATCTACTCCACACTCCAATACTTCAACTGTTCATCCAATTGAAAATTCTGATGATGGAATGCTCAAAGGCAACCCTAAGGCTGAGATTCTTGTCACACCTATGTTGACCTAAGGTCAATCTGACCCCTCACACAAGGACATAATCCATTTAATACAAGGGATGGGCAGACATATGATGATGGAATGCTCAAAGGCCACCCTAAGACTGAGATTCTTATAATTCTGCCCATCCCTTGTATTAAATGGATTATGTCCTGTGTGTGAGGGGTCAGATTGACCTTATGTCAACATGGGTGTGACAAGAATCTCGACCTTAGGGTGGCCTTTGAGCATTCCATCATCAGATTTTTAATTGGATGGACAGTTGAAGTGTTGGAGTGTGGAGTAGATTGAAGTCTGTCCATTAAAGTATGAGGAATGGCTATCTTAATATATATCTGAGCACTTATAGCATATATGTGTGGAGATAATAATCTGGACCAACTGATGATTGCTAGTTTAGCATCAAATACATATATTGGTGATTATTTATCTTTTTAAATATATGTGTTCAGGTGTATCAATGTTATGAGATAGTGTGGAGAGTGGTGAGTCATGTGAAAGTCTGTGCTCATATAACCTATATATATTAAACTGAAATATAAAAACAGGCAAAACTCACTATATATATTGCCACACACAACAAGCTAGAGTAATCAATGGATGCCAGAAGGCTTGTGCATAAAATCCCCATCTAGTGCCTACTCATCCAATAACCCCAGACTAATTTCTGGCATCCATTGATTACTCTAGCTTGTTGTGTGTGGCAATATATATAGTGAGTTTCGCCTGTTTTAACAACAGTTATACACAAGCATAAGAGGTGGTGGTCATGTGATGTTTATTGGCTTAAAACTGAAATATACTTATACTAAATGTATCTGTGGCTTTGTGCGCATTAGTGAATAATAGAATATAATGCAATATATATCTGTTTCCACAGCTTATATATTTACATATTATTTACATAATATAAATAAAATGTCTGTTAATTAAAACAAAATTATTACATACATGTGTAGAGATGATTATCTGAACCAATTGATGATTGCTGTTTTAGCATGAAATACATCTATTGATGTATATTTATCTTTTTGACATATATGTGTTCAAGTGTATCAGTGTTATGAGATAGAGTGGAGAGTGGTGAGTTGTGTGAAAGTGTGTGCTCATATACTCTATATATTATATATATTGATACAGGTATATAATAAGCCTATATTTCAGTTATTACATAATAGAGATGTCTGCTCATCCCTTGTATATGTATTAAATGGATTGGGTCCTGTACATGAGGGGTCAGATTGACTTTAGGTCAACATGGGTGTGATGAAAATCTCAGTCTTAGGGTGGCCTTTGAGCATTCCATCATCCGATTTTCAATTGGATGGACGGTTGAAGAGTTGGAGTGTGGATTGAAGCCTGTCCATTGAAGTATGAAGATTGGATATCTTAATATATATCTGAGCACTTATTGCATATGTGTGTAGAGATGATAATCTGGACCAATTGATGATTGCTGGTTCAGCAAGAAATATGTATATCAGTGATTATTTATCTTTTCGACATATATGTGTTCAAGCGTATCAGTTTTATGAGATAGAGTAGAGAATGGTGGGTCGGGTAAAAGTCTGTGCTCATATACCCTATATATTACATATATTGATACAGGTCTATAATAAACCTGTATTTCAGTTATTAAAACAAA
This sequence comes from Epiperipatus broadwayi, assembly GCA_028023455.1. Taxonomy (NCBI): domain Eukaryota; kingdom Metazoa; phylum Onychophora; class Udeonychophora; order Euonychophora; family Peripatidae; genus Epiperipatus; species Epiperipatus broadwayi. The sequence continues at coordinate 14,037,483 of JAQFVV010012396.1, forward strand.
ATTGTAATTATAATAAAAATAATAAATTTAACTAATAAACTATTATAAACAGCCTTTAAATCTGCAGAAGTACTTTTAGTTAATTTCTTAAACCTGCCTCAACTGCCATTAAATTCAAAAAAACAAAAACAAAACATCATCAATTCAAATCCCATGAATCCTTATTTTAATGTTATCAGCTTATCTATTTATTAAATGCATTTTATTTCTATTTATAAAAATTGCCTCCTTAATTTTTCTTTTATTATGGTTTCTCTCTTTATGAAGAATTTTCACACTTTCAAAATAAAATTTATATTTACATGTTTTCTCATGATCAAAGAAAACTGAAGCAGTCATTAGATAACCATTATTCTTACTTTTTACATGCTTATATAACAATTCATGCTCTTTTAATCTTTTATCAATACTACACCTCGATTCACTCATATACGATAACATAGTCACAAAAAATTTGATATATGATATTACTTTTCTGCTTGACAGGTATGACATCTTTAGAATTATTGACTAATTTATTAACATTGTTTGGAATATAGAATGAAACATTAAACATGTTCTTATACATATTCTTAAAAAATTTTACTTTTGGATTTGAAATAAATGGAATATTATTTACATGAAATAATAATACAGTTATCAACAGCAGTATTAAAAAAAACTTTTTATGATCAGTTCTACTACTCAATTTAATCAACTTTTAGAATTTTAGTTTATATATACTTCTCCTATGATAAACTAATTTATAAAAATAGCTATGAAATTTTAACATCGTGGTATTTTGTCCACACTCCACTTGCAATACAAATGAAATTTAATTAACTTAAAATATAGTTTTCCCTTTACCAAAAACTATAATTCACTCTATTTTTGTGACATGTTTATAATATTTTAATCAGTTCTAGATTTTTTGTGTATTTTAATGAAGTCATATGAAAATGATTATGAGGTTGACACATTTTTGTATTGCAATTCCTAAAGTTTTTAAAACAAATAAGAACCACAAAGCAAGAATCCATAGTCTATGTAATTTTTCAAAAAATAAATGAAAGAAAATTATGCAAAATTCATCAAGATTGGTTGAGATATCAAATAACAAATAAACAAATTTTCACATTTATGTAATAATAAGGATGTTTAAAAAGAAAGGTTTTTTTAATAGATTTAGTTTTTATTTATGGATCTGTGACTTGCACATTTAAAAGAAGAGCAATATAGAGATTTCAGACCACTCATCAAAAAATGAAGAAATATATGTTAGGATTACCAAAAAGAAATAAAAATTGAAACAATAGGGTATATGAACATGCAGGCTCATTGAATAAATTAAAAGATTGAAATGGAGTTGGGCTGGATATATTGTTAAAAAAAATGAATAGATGGACAGTTGAAGTTTTAAGTTCGATCCCAAGAGGTTGTAAATAAAATAGATATGTATTATGAGATGTATAGATGAAATAAGGAAATTTTGTGGTGTGATGTGAAAAAAAAAATTATGGATCAGAGAACATGGATTAAACTTGAAGTGATCTTTTTTTTGCAGGTTGTTTGTTAATGTTAAAATTGATGATGATGATCATAAAGCCCTATTCACATGAGTTAAAATTATCAGTGAATGATATGGTTAATGAAAAAAGATAGAAACTTCTGATTGTGGGTCCAGATGATGACCTCTTATTTAACTATCTATAAATGCAGATTACTGTTAAGTAAAGGAATATTGCACGAATTGGAAGAAGAACTGGTAATTTTTTTAAAGGACATTGCTAGGCTTTGTGAAATTAGAAGAAAAGATAAACAAATAATTGATTTGAAAAATGGAGATGCACTTTACTACAAATGCATAAATATTAAAGCACAAATGAAAAGGGGTTCATTATAAAGAAAAAATGAAAAAGCAACATTATAGAGATTGATTGTATACCAGTAAGAATGGCAAGATTAGTTCTCCAATTTAATAGAAAATGCCAAATGCAGATAATTGAGGGGTATACTCCAATAAAATCTTATTGTAATATAGAAAATTAAAAAATATTTTTAATCATTTAAAATTATTCATGAAAAGTCTAAGAGGAAAATAATTTGAAAGTTGGAAGATATAATGATTTGAATAATTTTAACACTCAGAAGAGATGTATTTTTAGCAGTTGTGTGAGGCACCTTTGTGCAAGATAAATGTTGGCACCCCTAGTCTCATGAATAAAACTGGCCTGAGTGCATTGTGATAGCACATAATCTTACATTTATCAAGGCCCCAAATCTGCTTGATCTATGTCTTTTGGGAAAATTAAAACATTTTATCACATGCTAAATTAAATTATGTTTTCTTTTTTTGACTTTTTAATTTTAAGTCACAACGAATATTTATATGTGAAGTAATACAATTGTAGATGTACTAATATGCAGTAATGCAGATTTTTCAGTTACATTGTTTACCTAAATATTTCAAAATGTTCTCATCATGTTAATGTGAAATCAGAATGTGCAAAAAATAATAATAAAATTACAATTATATTGTTAATGGATTTGCAATAAAACATAAAAGAAAGAAATATATATATATTGCATTATATATACTGTATATTGCTCTCTCAAATATTGATTCACTAAAAGTGCACAAAATCATATTTATAATAAATAAGAAATTATTTATATATTAGGAATACTAATTTGTGCAATTTAATAAGTCTATATTTGCAAGTAAAATTATTTAGCTTTTTATATATCTAAATGTTTTTAATCAGGTGAAAAAGATCCCCCTCCACTCATGAAATAAAATTAGTTAATTAAAACAATGAATTCTATATAATTTTGCTTAACCAAAAACACAATACAATATTTAAAAAAATATGATTATTTACATTTTTACATTTTTATTTAATATTAATTCCATGACTTTAGTGGTTGCAATATGATAAATAGTAATTAACATTAATTAGATCGATTCTAACCATCTTGTTTTTTAGTTTGTGTCAATTGGAATCTCAATAATAATTTATATATATACTTGTTATTTCAGTTTAAAAACTTAATCATGCTATACAGTTAGGTATCTAACACAGTGGTCTTCAACCTTTTCACACCTGCGGACCGATAAAAATAATGATAAGGTTTCGCAGACCGGCAGAAGTCTATAGATAAATTTTCTTAAAGATGTAAACTGCTTAGCCTTATATGAAGTTATATATATATATATATATGGAGTTTGTATAATAAAAAACTTTTTTTTTTTTTAATTTTGAATTTTTTTAGAAAAGTAATAAAAAATTTAATTCTATCCCCTCTCTCCATAAACATCTGTGATAACTAGAAAAACAAATTAATTAACGTATGATTGATTAGATTTTATTTTCATTCTGTTTCTTTTTTTTTAATTGGGTAAAAATGAGATGAAAAAATAAATAAAAATTATTTATATTAATTAAAAGTTTAAACTCTTATTATTAAAATTTCCTGCCAGTCTACCGCGGACCGGTAAAAAACTTCTGAACTTCTGCGGTTAGCTGACCAAGGGTTGAAGACCATCGACTAGCATACATTTATTTAAGAAAGGAAGTTTTTACATCTTGTTTATTTGATACATTTTTATAAGCCATTATGCCATGCCTTACTGTTTCTTTTGTTTAATGACAACTTATAATAAGATTTTAAAAAATCAAACAATTGGAGTTTTCCACTAGTATAGATAAAGAATTTTCTAGGCATGTTTCCAATAGAGCTGTTACAAGTTAAATTGTATAGGTGTTATAATAATGCCATGTTAATGAAATGTGGGCAATATGTTTTTAAAAAATTGTTTTTAAGTAATTCCATTTGCAACAACTTGATAAAAAATACATATTTTAAATATCCAACCTCTCACAAATAACTTGTTTTAGATTTTCCTTTAACAAAAATAGCCTTTCTTGCTTTCGCTCAATAGTAAACGTAAACTACTTTATTACAGCATTTAATTTTTAACACCTATTAATAACTAGGTTTGACAATTAAAGATTTAGCCAGAATTTATTTAAGAAAAGATTTTAAAATTTTATACTTAGATTGTTTATTTGATACATTTTTACAAGCCGTCAAAACCCCTTGCTTAGATTTGCACTGTGGTGTGAATTATGGACCAATTACAAGCTTTTAGCTAAAAAAAAAAACAAGTAAAATGGTAATACTGCATTAATAAAAAATAATATTGTTATTAAAAGTAATAAAAGCTATTTAGTACAATGTGTAAAAACATAGTAGGAGATAATAGTAATAAAAAAGAGAAAGATAAAGCTATTAAAATTAATGTTGGCACACATTTCTGGAGGGACACCTTATCAGTACCACAAGTGAACAACATATTTAAAACTTGTAAAACATTATTTTTATTTTTATTTTTTTTAAGTGTCATAGCATCGGCCGGGATGCGAACCCGCAACCCAGGCAACTGCCTGCAAGTGCAAGGCAGTCGCGCTGACCTCTCAACCACCAATGCAAGACTGTAAAACATTATTGAGGTAGATAATTTCATCATATACAGAATTATTGTAATTATGAGGCAATATTTTTAAAATATTTAAATAAATTATTAATTATAATACTTAATTTTTTTAATATAAATTAGAATATTTAAATAAAAATATTTGAGAAGTCTAAACGTTTTTATTTACTTATAAATTTTATTAATTATAGTGATGTTATAAAATATATTTTAAGGCTAGAGTAACTACCGCAATAAGTTTAAATAAATAAATATTTCTCTTATGTTTAAATAATAAATATTTACAATCAAAATGTTCTTCTAGAAATAAACTGATTCAAAAATCATTAATTATCATGACAAAATGACATTAGTCTATTTGGTTTAATATATATATATATATATAGTATATTTCAATCTCGTGCCTAGAAATTTGAAGTCTGGATAATTGTCACAAATAAATTTAAATAAAGTATTTTTCTTATATTTAAATAAAAAAATATTTACATTCAAGAGTGTATTTCTAATATTGAAATGATTCAAAAATCTAAACAATTTTATTTACATATAAATTTTATTAATTATCTTGATGTCTCGATGCCCAGTAGTGAAGTGTCTTTGTGCCCACACAACCTGCATACCTGCACATGGTGGTCCTGATAATGTTAAAACATTGATTAATCTCATTAGTAACTAATGTTTTGAATAGATATATTACTAATAGAGTAGACATGTTTGTATCTGAAGAAATAATATATAATTGGAATGATGTTAATAGATGGGCATTTGCTAATAGTTTGAAAAAAGAAAAAAAACTTTTTGAAACTTTGTGTAGGAATCAAAAAAATTTATAATATTGAACAGTTATCCTACACAAAATATAAGATAAGCAGGAACAATTAGAAAGCATGAAAGTTATCTATCTTTTATTTTATTTTAATATATATTTTGATGAGTATTTAAATAAGGGTCGTTTTTATAATAATGAAGTTTGCATTGGAAGTTCATTGTATTACATTTACTGATATGGCAACATATACAGATTGTTAAAGCAATGAATGTGGGTGGTGAGATTAAAAGATTAAGAATAATAACATATATTGAATAATTTTTAGTTTAATGAATGGCTAATAAAAATTATTAATATACCTCGACTAAAAAGAATAATCATTGGACAAGCAGATATAAAGCAAGTTAGTTGTAAATTGTGTAATTGAAAATGCTAATTAAAGACATGAAAGTAAGATTTATAATTACTAAACAAACATTAATTTGAGTAGCAAGTTATTTTTTAGTTTATTGGAATTGGATTTAAAAAAGATGCTTGTAAATTTTTTAATTGTAGTTTAGTTTTATATAAAGCAGAAAGTGAACAAAGGGGGGGGGGGAGGACTTTAGAGATATAAATTTGAAAGAGAATGAAAAGATTTTAAAATGGCAAATATAATATAAACAAAAAAAAATACAACAATAGTTATTAAAGATATTAAGAAAAGAAATTAAAGTAGACATGTCCAGGCAAGAGAAATATGAAAGATATAATGGAAGAAAGTGTGAAAAAGAGAAGAAAAAGGTATGAGACAAAAAAATAATAATGATCTTTAAAAAGATGAAGTAGCTAGCAATAAGTTTGAAGAATAGATTAAAAAATAGTAATATTTGGAAAAAATTGTTTGCTTGTTTAAAAATAATCAAATTTTTTGGCAGATAATTAAAACAAACAGTTCAACAATATATTTTAGGGACCTTAATTATATACAAATATCTTTGATATTTTGGCAGAATAAGTGTACACTAAATCAAATATTTTATGGTTGTTACCTTTCTTTTCTTCATTAAACAGGGAAGTAAGCTAATGTTCTTAGTTTGAAAACCTTAGATTTTGCTAACAAATTTTTTTTTGACTAACTAGAAGTGGTCATGAAGCTTCCAACCCCACCTAAATAAATAACAATTATTTAGAAACAGTTATATTAGCATTACTGTGCAGAATTTTAACAAATCAAGGTTTGCATAATTAGTTTGAATGAAAATATATGTTAGCATTATTGTATGCAGAAAAATAACTTAATTGAATTGCCAATTCCTCTACAAGCTTTATGATAAATGCTTAGCCAGAGCCAGCACTTAAAATATCTCTGTCAGGAAACCCCAACCTCTGACCATGGTTTTGGGCTTTGGCACTCCTCAGAGAGATGTCAGGGTAGGTTCAGACACTAGATCTAAAAATACCAACCCAAAGCCAAACACTTATCTAAAAGTTATCTATTGAGTGGAAAATCTGAAATTTTCAGACATCTACATGTCTTCAAACTCAGCTATCCAACTCAAATAGCTATATGGGGCTTATGCAATTTTATATTGCTAAGACTACTAATATATGGTATGTCTGAAGATCTATCAGCCCCATATAGCTATTTGAGTTGGATAGCTGAGTTTGAAGACATGTAGATGTCTGAAAATTTCAGATTTTCCACTCAATAGATAACTTTTAGATAAGTGCTTGGCTTTAGGTTGGTATTTTTAGATCTAGTGTCTGAACCTATCCTGACACCTCTCTGAGAAATGCCAAAGCACAAAACCATGGTCAGGGGTTGGGGGGGGGGGGTTTCCTGACAGAGATATTTTAAGTGCTGGCTCTGGTTAAGCATTTGTCATAAAGATTATAGAGGAATTGGCAATCCTCATTGTTTATAACTTACAAGCTTAAGAGATAGGGTCATGTGATCTATGACTCTTATTTTGACTATTAATCGAATTCTGGAAACTATATTATAGTTGCTAATGAGAAAAATTTTAAATTTAAAAGAAAGTAATAGGAAGTAATTTCCGCAAGTCATTTCTATATTTAATATATATAGGTTTATCACACACATACGTAAATTAAAAAATATTTGCTTTAATTTATATACTGAAACCTTGCAAATAAATTATTTGATTTAAGTAAAACTAAAACTGTTATTATGACTTTTATTATGATTATTGATATTCTTTTATATTTATTTTTTTTTCAGATGTTTCTTGACATTTTCGCTCAACCTTTGAGCGATTTCAAAGGAGTATTTTTATTAAATTTTCAATTAATAAAAGTTTTCTTTAAAAGAAAAAAATCAATCATCAAAAAACGCAGCATCATATCACTCTTCATAAAAGTTATTACAAAATAGATGTATAGAAGATACTTAATCTGAGTAAATCAAAATAAAAGCAAAAATCTGATGAGGCTAGATTCAAACTGATTAATGTTATGAAGCAAAAGTTTTTTGTAAAAAATATAAATTTAAAAGATTACAAAATAATAAATGTTAAATGTGACATTCTTACTTACTGATCAAAAAATAAATATTTTTATTTAAAAAAACATTTTAGTTATCTTTTACTTAAAAGATATTTTTAATGATTATATATATATATGTGTGTCTGTATATATATATCAAATTCCTAAACATTTTTCAATTTTGTAGAGACAAAGAATTTTAATATGATGTGAAATTGAAATCAAAGTTTTCTGACAATAAGTAAGTTATTTATTCCATTTCAAAACAGTTTTTGCCAAATTACAAATTACGTAATATTATTTCTTATCCACTAGATTTTGTATTTAAAACATCATTCAAAAAATATAAATTATTGTGGAATGCTTTATACTCTTACTAATAGAATACTTGTCATTTTTGGTGTTCAAGTGTTATACGATTTCAAAAATGATTAATCATTAGATTATTTTATAATTTATTTTGTGTTATTTTTGCACAAATATAATCTTCTTTACTATTTATTTATGTTTGAGTGTATATAAAGGATTATTATTCATTAGCAACTCTTTATAAATGAATATGATTAACGCTAGAAGAAAAAGAAAGATATAAGAATTATAACAATATTGCACTTGACATGAGTTTCATAATAATTGTACACTAATTTGTGAAACACAAATATCTACATAATAGTAGATGGAAATCTTGAATTCCTGTTTTTTAACTTCTGCAATGATTTTCAGTATTTGAAATGCTTCAAAACTTTGTCTATTTGTAATTAAAATTCAAAGTAACTGATATTTATTTTTTTTAAATATTTTTAAAGTAATCTTTACAATGCCTCCATGAAAACCATGTTCAAATTCACCATGGAATACTTTTTTTAAAGAAGTGTATAAGATTTTAATATTTTTTGTAAAAAAAAAAACAAAAGAAATTTATTTTAAATATTATTTTCTATTTTGATTTTTTTATAGTGTTTCTCTGAAAATAAACCAGCTTAGGGCTTATTTTCAGGGGATATTTTACTTTTTTTTACGTGCAAAAAATATACATTTTTTTAAGTACAAAAATTTATATTTGTTCAAATTAAAAAATTTACATTTATTCAATATTATTAATTTCAGCAGCATGCAAATAACTTTTACTGCTGCTTGAATATGTCTCATTTAGAATTACAATCATATTATAGAACATTCTCATTATATATGAAAATATTAAAAGTTATTTACATGATGCTGAAATTAGTAATATTTAATTTAAAATAATATACAAATCATTGAGCTGGCTTTATTAATTTGTAAACTAAGATTGCCTGCTAGTAATAAGTTTTAGCCTTTTCATATATCAATATTGATTTATTTACAATATATGTGATTTGATATCAGATAAAAGAGGAATTCTCATATCAGACAAATGAAAAGTAAATTGTGTTGTGAGTTTATTAAAATAATTAAATATGAGTCTGCCTGCAAAATAATTTTTAGTAACATTTAATCAAGTACAAAAACCTAATGCTTGAATATCCTAGCATTCACTGAGGAAGTCAGTAGCAGAAATCGATCTGGAGTTGGAGATATTCTGCAAAGCTTGTTAAGGGCTTATTTGTGAGCTCTCTATATAACATTTGTAATATAAGCTTGTTAAATTATGTCATGTGACATATGACTTGATTTTTTTTGTAATTATATTTATTTATACATTCACCATTTTAATTCAATTTTTTTTCTTTTTCTATGTTAATTATAATATATATATATATATGTGTGTGTGTTCTGAATGTTTTATTCATTATTTTATAATTCTATATGTCTGACATGTGTTTCAATGGATAAATAAAATTCATCTATCAAGTTGACAATCTTAACTAGGTCTTATATTTGGGGTAGGGCTTATATTATCAACATCTTGGCAAATCATGCTAGGGCTTATTTTCTGGTTAGATCATATTTTCTAAGAAACCCAGTATATATATAAAATTATAAATTATTCAAAATTAAATTAGAAAAACTTTATTTTTTAAAATCTAAATATGAACATTATTGTATTACAAATGAATTATTACATTTACTATTATTAATTTTTTTTTTTTTTTTAGTTATTGTAGTACTAGAAATCATCTGTCATTTTATTTGTTTTTTTTTTATTATTATTATTGAGATATTATTTTATATAGCACTATGTTTTTATACTGTAATAGTGATATTAGCGATTAAGACAATGTACATGTGCTTTAAAGATAAATTATAAATGAATACCCTCACTTTTCCAGACACAAGATATAGTTTTTTAGAAAAGATGAAAAAGTGAGAGTATTATATTATTATTACTGTAATATGTCAAAAATAAGTAAAATTTTAATTTCTTAAGTGTAAAATTAATAAATAGATAAATGTATAATGCATTGTAGATGTGATAAAGAAAGTGAGTAACATTGATATATATTGTCAAGCATTGGTGGTCGAGTAGTCAGCGACAGCTGCTTTACAAGAAGTTGTCCCAGAATAGTGGGTTCACTTTCCGGCTTATGCTATGACACATGTACACATGAGGAAAAAAAACATTGATATATGTTATACAATGATCATTTATTATCTTTTATGTCAAGAATAAGTTTTGAAATTAAGTTTATTTTTATATTGGAATTTCTTAATTAAATAAAAATTTATTTCTAAGAATAATAAATTATACAAAAGTAAAGAGGTTTAGATAAAATGCTGGAGCAGAAATACTAGAGGATAGCAGATTTAAAACAAAAATTTAACTCACAATGTATGCTTTTCGTATAGTTTCTGCAGTAAAATTATTTATTTTAACATTACACTAAATATATATATATATATATATTATTTTCATTATAAATGAATATAAACTAAATAATGAAATATTATTGTAAATTTTTTAATACTCAACTTATAATGTATAAGTTAAGAATTAATTCATTGTCTTGGAATAATACATAGTTTTATTATCTACCTAATATTTGTGAAATTTAGGGTTTTTGCATAGTGATTGCAATGTTAAACATTTTTATTGCTGAATTACATCATAATAGTAGCAAACTCTCCATAAAAGTAGTGCCACCCAGTGCAAGCCTTAGTAATCAATGGATGCAAGGTTTGTTATTATTATAGCTTGTGGAAGCATAGGAAATAGTGATCATGTGATAAATTATATTCTGTCATGATGTCATTCTGATTTTTGTTAATAAGGAGTTCAGACATTATCAGTTCTCATTTGTAATCATCTCCAAATAACCACATGAATTTATTTATAAAATTAAAAATCTTGCCAATTCTTTTATACAGATGATAAATATTTAGTTATGTGTTGTTTAAAGTGAATGCCACAGCTGTAAAAGCAATTTGACCAAAAGCACTTATATATTTGCATAACATAAGAAGTAAATTTCAAAATAAAATCTTACCATTAAATTTGAAGTTGTTAAAAATAAGCTTTTATTTACTTAGTTTATTTTCACTTTTGTCTGTAAAAGCTCAGTCTAATTTTATTTTACAGTGAATATAATGTATATACACACATAATTGTCTATGAACATCTTTTTTTTATAGACATAAAATCGTGGAATGAAATCCTTTACATTAACACATACGTTTACGTATATATATTTCACTTCAAATGGTCAAAAATTTCAAGCTTAAATTTTATCCATAATGTTATCTTCTTTATAAAATTTAAAGTAATAATTAATTTTGAATAAAATTAAAATAGACAACTTGAAAATAAATAAAAAAAAAATTTATTCCTCACATCAAAACAGTTTTTTGTTTTTATAGGAATCTTATTAATATGTCTTCTTTTTTACAATCACATGAGAACGTATTCTGTAGCAAGTCCACCCAGTATATATTATTTAAATTATAATACAATAAACATTCAAAAGTAAAACACACACACATATATATATATATAAAAATTAATAAACAAAAGAAACTTATTACAATCCAATTTTCAATCTACAAAACAAATCCCCCCAAAATATTATTTTTCAACAATTTAATAATGACCATTTCCCTTCTTTATTGTACTGAGGTTTTAACCATGTTTACACATTTGTTTAAATTTTCCTGTATACATTGAATGTAGAAGTATATGGACAGAAATTGGATGTTGAGAATGATTATGTAGATATAGGTTATAAAAGAAAAAATTTAAAATAATAATAATAATAAAAAAATAATGTAAAGCATGAGATAAGTTATCTCATGATATAAAAGTAGAATGAAAAAAATCGATATGTAATGCTGAAAGGATTGGTAATATTAAAAATAAACTATGATTATGTTATAAAATTAATTGTGATCACTGCAAAATGTAATATATATTAGTCAGTCAGGAAAGAATACTATTGAAAGAAACAATGAGCATGATAAGGCAATTATAAAAAAAGGTATAAAATTAGAATCATAAATTCATTTTTTAAATACCAGTAATAGAATGATTTGTGAGAAAAATATGCAATAAAATATATTAAAAGTTACAAAGAAAAAAATATTATGAAACTTTATAATACAGGAAAATTTAAACAAATGTGTAAACATGGTTAAAGACCTAGTACACTTAGAGGGGAATGGTCATTGTTAGATTGGAAACTTTAGATTTATAATTAATATATTACTCTTTGTGGATTTGTTTTCTAGATTAAAAGTGGATTGTAATAAGGTTCTATTTTTTATTAATTTTTATATATTTATGACCATGAATGTGACATGAAAGCATTGAAAGTGTACCCGTACAATAAATATTATTAAATTTTATATTTAAACTCTGCATGAGTAGTTTTTCAGATATATCGGGATAGTAACTCCATTGTTTCTATAGTATTTAAAAAAATTAACTTTTTTTTTCTTATGAGAACATAAATTTTCAATTTATATTATAAGTATGAATATAGCTTTGCACAAGGTTAATAAAATTGCTAGCATAGTTTAAGACGAACAAAACGTGTTGTTAAATTTTAAAAATTGCCACCAAAGTTAAAATTAGATAAAAACATTCATTAAAGAATTTAGGTTATCAATTCCACATTATTTGGAAATATAATTTGTGATTGAATATGCCATAATGAAATAAATAAATCGATTGCAACATAATTATAATTTCGGTGAATTGTATTCGATTTAAAAATATGTGTGAACAAATTTTATTTTTACAAAACATTTAAATGTGCGTGTATATATTAGCATGCTCATAGTTATAATATATTCAATATAAAACCATAGGGATAACACATAAGCATATACAATACGATAACTATCAATTTAGAAATTTTAATCTTGTTGATTGTAATAAAATCAGGTAATAAGCTATCATTTGGTATAAATATAAATAATTGTATATTTGTTCTGATAATAATTTTATTTGAAATAATTTTTCTACATAAATTTTATCATAAATATGACTGATTTTACCACACAGAAAACAATCAGGAGGACATTATCATCTAGAAGGAATTCATAGCCAGGCCTACCTAATGAAAATTTTATGTACAAGATACAATTGATGGTTGATTTTACCACACATAAAACAACTAGAAGGACAGTATCATCTGGAAGGAACCCATTGCCAGGCTTACCTAATAAAAATTTCATGTACATAATACAATTGAGTGAAAAAGAAGTTTGATTTTACGTCACTTTTCTATCACGTGCTCCGCACTATATAAACAAGTGTTCGAGAAATTCAGTATTCTTTTTCTTTTGTTCTTGCACTTGAAAGACTCTCTTTAATTTTGTCATTTTAAAATTGTTATTACACAGATTGAAACCACAATAGCTGGTTAAGAAAGGAGATCATCAGATGTTCACCTACCAGGGTAGATACTGGCCTCTTGATCATCATCAGAATGATTTACCAATAGAAACATAATTAAGTATTTAATAGCTAGATCTGATAAAAGTCAAAATTATTTTTTTATAACCTTGGAATTATTTAAACTTATAGTTGAAGATTTCAGTCTCTTTTAAAATCACAAGATGATTAACCCATTACAATGAATGAACCAGATTAAAATTTATTGAGTTTATCAATTTCACAGAAACTGTTAATTAAACTCACGAAATTTCTAATGCAACCTAATAGTTATGTTTTGTCAATTCCTAAAAGAAACAAAAATTGTCAGAATATTTAAATGCCCTGCATCTTCTTTACTACAATCAGAATGAAATGTAATCATCTGGAGAATCCATAACTTAATTACTTTCTTAGTGGATTATTTTAAAATTTGCGATAAACGATAAACATCGTCATTTGCTTAAACGCAATCATCATGTTATGAATGGATTAATGTGACTAATGATATTTTTTTAATCTCATCTCCCTGAAACAAAATCTTTAGAAATGGACAATAAATAATTTGTTATTTATTACAAAGCAAAAACTTAACAAATAATGATTAAGCTTATCTGAAGGAATATCATTAACCAGAAACCTATTGGAAGGAATAAAATATGTGTATCAATTTGGATAAAATTATTCATAAACTTTAATGCATAATGACAATTAAATGTATAATTTGTTGTTTTATTTTTTTATATATAATAAATGTAGTTGTAAGCATTAGAATTAATCAACATTATCATCAACAATAAGCAAATCAGATAGTATGTTTTTTTTAAATTCAAATTAGTGTAATATTTAAATGTATTGTATAAAAATAGGTTGTTCCTTCATTATTATATTTGTTAAATAATAATGTTCCTAAATTATTCTATTGGTTATGAGATTCTCTTGTTTTATGTACCTCATATTTTATTGCCATATGTCTTATGGTATCATAGTGTGCACATGTTAATAAAAATGAATAAATAAAGTGTTATTTATATAGTAGAAATGTACTTACGATAATAATGTCAAATTTAATAAATAGTAATTATTCTATGGCTACACACCTTGAAGAATGTTTTGTTTGAGTCCTTAATGTTGTGTAAATAGGCCATGTAGATATTATACTTGTTTAGTAAAAGATAAATGTGCCCTAAATAAGAAGATTAATAAGATGATGCCATTAGAATAGTTTGTTTGATTTTAATAAATTTTAGAATAATAACGATATATTAGAGAGCCTACCAAAGGCAACTTTCTTTATTGTTTGCGTATTTGTGTGAACAACACTTCCTGTTAAACATTGATGCATCTACTTGCAATCTTTCATTTAGAATAGCACTTATACAGAAATTCTGCATGTTAAAACATTGTGGAAATATTCACATAGTTCTCTTATATTTTATATTTATTCTATGTTATGCATTTTATTTGTTTAGTAAATTATTTGATTATAATTTTAAAATAAAAGTCTTGGCATTTTAATCACCATCATCATTTACATATTAATCTATACATATTAGTGTAATTTCAATATTAAAATTTTCATTATATTTTATTACAATTCATTAAGTGAATGTTATTTACATTAGAATTGCATTAAAGCTCATTTGCACTAATTTCATAGCCCTGTTTATATGCTATAAGGTATGTGTTAGAAACAATCTCAAAATACTCATTTGTATCCCATCATACTTGAGAAACTGTATCATATAGGTGTCTAAGAATCTTTATAGTATTAGAAGAATAGGAGAAATAATATGTAAGTGAAACTATATCTTTGACATTTGTGATGTCATGCTAGTCACACATATCCTGTTTATTGTCATTGAATAAAGATTTATTAGCATATACAATATGTAAATGCTGGATAACTCCCAAGATTTATTATTAATATTGATGTTCACATGTAGTGGTATAGTAATGAAAACTATTTAATAGGTATTTTTACTTATTAATCTTATTACTATTTCTGAGAGGTTAAGTTAAGAGTTAGGCAGTCACTGCTTAGTGATTGTTAGTGATGACTTTGCATTTTCTGTTAATATATGTCTTTTATTGCTGGTGTGTTTATTGTATTATAATTTTAATAATGTCCACTAGGTGGAATTTCCATAGAATATGTTGTCATGTGAGTGTAAAAGTGGAACCATCTTGATAAGAAACAAGAAGCCTGATTTGATAATTTAAATAAAGTATTTATTTTTAAATTCATTAGAGAATCACCCCTCTGCACATGCACTGTTTGAATTTATAATGCTTGGGGAATACTCTTGTTTTGTAAACACAAGATAAAGTCTTTGAAAAGATGAGGAATTCACCTTATCTTTTTTATCTAAACATATATGTATAGGCAAAACTTAAGCATTTAGATATGAGAGCATGAAAGTCTTAATTAATCATTTTTAATTCAATTCACTATATATTAAAAAATGTTTGTGAAATTTTTACAATCTACTGCTTATCAGTATTAGATGTAATATTATATATATATATAAAAGAAGGTATTTATTTATTTAGCACTATGTTTTATTTGTAACAGTGTTAGGGAATCACTCTCCTACACATGTATTGTATGAATTTATATCATTTGATGAATACTCTCATTTTCTAATTCACCTTACCCTTTTTATCTAATCATGTAGCAAATCTTATGCATTTAAAAATGAGAACATGAACGTCTTAATTAATCACTTAATTCCATAGATTATATATTAATAAACATATATCTTTAGGTAAAAAAGGTAAGCTGAATTCATTTTATGTTTTCAAAAATGTTATCTTATGATTAGAGAATGAGAGTATTCGTCAAATGTTATAAATTCATATAGAGTGTATGTGTAAGAGAATTATTCCCTAATGACTGTTACAAATAAAACATCATGCTAAATAAGCAAATAACTTATTATTTTTAAATTCTATATTGCACTTTTGTTTAAAATTGATTATTATTTTTAATACATATATTATATTCATCATTTTATATATGTAAAAGTCTATGCATGTTGCATCAGTTTAAAAAACTGCAAAGATAATATTTTGAGAAATCAAAAAACTTCTGCTCTTCTAAACTTTGAAACCACATTCATGCTCATAATCATCAAATATATTTACTAATTCATAGTACTTACAAATAAAGGTCAGCAAATATTAGTTTAGTTGGAATTTTCTTATGAGTTATATATATCTTTTAACAGAGCAAATTCAAATTGCAATTATACCTATAACTTATTATTAAGTAGAATTAAAATCATTTATATATTTCTGTATAAAGTTTTAAAATAATTATAGTATCAGTTGCTCAGAAGTTATATGACATTTGAACATCAAAGGGTTAGATAGAGTGCAGCATTTCCATTCAATTGAACCAACATAATTTTTTTTTTTTTCAATAATTGGATGAGAATTAATCAACAAACTTTTAACTCTTAAATTTACTACTCAAATATGGCTCAAAATTATATAGAATTATACACAAACTGTGAATGAATATGAGCGTATGAGAATCAAGAATAAGAATGCAACTAATTAAAAAAAATGCATTATGTAACTCTTACAATTCTTTCCCCCACCAAAAAAAAATGTTAAGATAGTTAAATTTCATAATTTAATAGTATATCACTCTTAATCTTTAAATTTAATCTTTATTTAATAATTACTATATATGGAAATTTCTTGGTATAGATTGTAAGTAGAATTTTTACATCAAAAATTTGAATTTTGACATAATGATGTGCTTTTTAAATTTATATTTCCTAAAGTTTTTTTTTTTTTTTTTTCATATGTCATAGCATTTTTTGACAATTTTTTAAATTTCTTTCAATCAGTATGGTGTTAAAGAAACCTAAATTCTTTATTGAATCCCTGAAATTATACTATTTATATTAAATAACAAAAGATACAATATTAACTAGATTAGCATTATACTAAAAACTTAAGATAGTAATTTGATGCAATTTTTTTAAACAGATATAAAATAGTTGTTATTGTTATTATGAGCCACATAACATTGATTGTGCATTGTTATAATTTAATATTTAATATATCAGTTTCTAACCATTTAAATCAAAAATCAAATATACATAATTTTTCTAGATATATGCTTTATGAATTTTACAAGTAGAATTTACTTCATTTTCCATAAATATTATCAGTTATATTTAATTAAAATGATTTTATAGTTTTAAAACAAATTGATGATTAATGCATCATAAATGAAGTCAAATGCTTAACATTATGTAAAGAAAATATCTAATAAATAAATCTAATTACGAAATATTATAAGATATGCTAATGTAACAAATTGATTATAGTTGATGTTAATTAAAAAATTAGGTCGATATCATTCACACATTCTGCATGGCTTACTTTGCAGAAAAAGATTTAATTCTAAGTTGCATGTTTAATTATGTATTTAATCTACTAATATTCAAAACTACTCTATATTAGAAATACATCTATGTATTTGTTCTATAAATACGAATGCTTGATTTTGTTATATATATATTAAATCACCCCACATGGTTAAGAAATTCAGAAACACTCTCTTTGAAATAAATATATGAGTCCGTATTTTGAAATACGGGCTCTAATATATTTATATATTTATTTCACAGAAGGCATTTTTTCATTTCTTAATCATGAGGGGTAATTTAATATTTGGATATTTATTTCAGTTTAGCGTTATGCACTAGAATAACTTATTTAAACATAAAGTTATAATGTTTTATTTAAAATGAAATATATTAGATTTTATATGTTTTTAAATCGTATGTTTTTGAAGATTTAAAGAAAACAAAATTAAATAGATTATTGACACAAAATATTTTTATTTTAATTGTAACACGACTTTTAAAAATGTTGTACTTATTAAAATTTAAGTAAGTAAAAGATAATTATTTTTTAGAAGATGCTTATGATATAGGAGTTATCTCATTCATCTGCCATGCTTGAAGTTTGGACTGCAAAGATTGTGGACATTTTTTTCATCTCCCAAAAAGTAATAGAATCTATCCCTAGATAGACAAATTATAAGCATTTCATCTAGCTACTAGAATTGATTGATAAATGAATATCTAGTTATGATTAACTAAAACAGGGATTTGGTAAACTATGACTTGCAAGCCATATGTAGCTCTTTGGATATATATATATATATGGTTCTTTAGTAATGTTTATATTTTTCCACAACGTCTAATTGGAACACATGTTCAAAAAAAAAAAAAAAAAACATTGCAAATACGAAATAAAAAAAATCATAAGAGATAAAGATAAAACCAGGACAAATCTGGGACATATAGACCCCCTACTTCATAGAAAAATTAAAAATAAAACTAACATAGTTTCAAAATTTTTAAAAGATTTTATTAACTTAATCATGATTTTGTTTGTTTTATAAGTCTAGCAAAACTTCGCGATTAATAAGTGAGCACATGGTTGACCTCTAGTGGACAAAACAATATTTATAATGGCAGAATGTGAATATGCATAATCTAGAAGAGGAATGTATAATTATTTTTTGTAAAGTTGTGCAGATGTTGATATAATGTGTTAAATAAAATACAATATTTAAAGTGTTTTTCAACATGACTATGGAGGAAAGACTAAGAAAAACATTAGATGAACATTATGATCTTAAAACTGAATGGACTGAATCTTTCAAGTTTATCATGAACTTGGAGGGCCTTCCAACCTGTCTTATTTGCCAAAAAACACTGGCACAAAACAAGAAGTCTAATTTGGAGAGACACTTCATGACAAAACATGCCACATTTGCCATAAAATATCCTATCAGTGACACTAGAAAAAAAAGCAATTGTAGAAATTCAGAAAAATATTAAAAAATCAAGTTTTATATTTGATTATTGGGGACAATTTGTCAGTGACGTTAATATTGCAAGTTTTGTAGTAAGTCAAAAAATCACTAAGAGAAGAAACCATTCACAAATGATGAGTACATAAAATGGTGTTTTGTTAAAGCATCTGATGAACTTTTTCATGATTTTGAAAATAAAACAGAGATTTTAAATAAAATTAAAAACATACCACTATCTGCCAAAACAGTAACAGATAGGATAGCTAAAATGGCTTTAAATGTGACCAACCAACAAGTCAAAGATATTAAATTATATTCAGCTTTATCAATTGTAGTAGATGAGTCTATGTGACATTAAGGACACAACCTAGATTTCCTTTACATGTGGTATATATCATCTGATGGTCCAAGAAAAGAACTTTGATTACTGCCACTCAAGGGCCAAATGCAAGGAGAGAACATAGCAAATTCTGTCATTGAATACATGAAAAAAGAACGTACCATACTTGATAAAATTGTGTCAATTGCAACTGATGGTGCAAAAAGTATGATGTGATCAAAAAGGGGTTTCTTTCAATTTTAAAAGCAAATGTTAATCATGAAGTGATTACTTTCCATTGTATACTATACCAGGAAGCACTTTGTGAACAAACATTTCCAGAAGAAATCAGTAAAGTTATGAACTTGGTAATTGAGATTATTAATTTCTTTGCAAGACCATTAACAATTTAAAGAATTGTTATGTTAAATGGAGAGTGAGTATTCAGATCTTCTTCAGTATTACATGGATCAATGGCTTTCCAGAGGCAACATGTTAAAATGATTTGCATTTTGCATAAATGAAATCAAACTATTTCTCGATAACAGAGGCATTCAATATTTAGAATTATCAGATCAGTTGCAAAAATTGTATTTCACAGTAGATGTTACATCACAACCGAATCAACTCAGTCCTAAATTACAAGATAAGGGAAATATTGCTTTATCAATGGAAGGAGAAATTATTTTGTTTGAAAAGAAATTGATTCTATTTGCTGAAGATTTAGAGAGGGAAACTTTAGTTCATTTTCCAAACTTATCTCAATATTATAGACAAAACAATGCCCTCATTAACAAAGATTATTTTAAGACAACAATTTTAAACATGAAAGCAACTTTAGCTTTTATTACAATTTTCTTAATGCTAATGTGAGAGAATTAAAATTTTCACCATTTAATATTGATGCAGATAATTTTGAAGTTCAACTGCTGGATTTGATAAGCAAAAATCATTTTTTCATCTTGGTATTGAAATGGAAGAATTGGAAAAAGAAAATTTTAGTCTGTTTTCACAGAATGAGCAGATTGCTATAAAAAACATACAGAAGGCAAACTCTATGATTTTTACTACTTGGAATAATCTTCCAGATTCATATCATGAGTTGAAAAAATTTGCATTTGATATTCTCAGTATCTTTGGATCTACATACTAAAGTGAATTAAGTGTAAATTGAGGTACCAAATGACTGATGCCAACTTGGAATCATGCCTTAAATTAAAAACCATTAGTTACCAACCTGACGTGCAGAAATTTTCTAAGAAATACAAGCTCATTGTTCACATTGATTAAATCCGATGTTAGCAATTTAATTAATATTATAACTTTTTATAGTATTTCTTTAATTTTTCCTTATTTGTAAAAATATATTCATGATTCTCGAATAATTTTTAAATTGTTGCCAGGGTCAGATTTGGCTCTTCCATCTCAAAAGTTTGCAGATCCCTGAACTAGAAGATAAGATTCCCACATTGATTTGAGTTGGGCATGAATGTTGGTTTGCTAATTGTAAAAATAAATATGAGTGTAATATGATGCACTTGTCATAAATGGTGTGGAAAATATATTTTTATGGATATTAATCTTATGATTTATCTTTTGTTTTGTTTAATAATATGCCCACTAATATTATATGTGTGTATATATATATTACAAATCAAAAGTAAATTGATAACCGTAAATGATCCATTGCTGTCAAAGGTTTCTCCAAGTACTTCTTCACAGGAATTATGCAATTTTTATCGTAAGTTGCAAAAAGGGGAAATTGTTACCATCTACCAGATCAGTCAATTGCAATTACTGAATTTTATAGCTAGTCCGTTTTTAAATTTATTTTTTAATTAAAATTACATACCTATTTTTTAATTAATATTTGATGGTTAATTGAATTTATTCAAGTTTTTCACTTATTTGAAAAGGGTTTCGGAACGTGACTTGAATCCCTGATCATGGGTGCAACACACTACATATATTGTATACACGTAAGTATGCATACTCTTTACTTACATACACACATGAACTTTCTGAAAAAATAAGTTTTTCATTATTTGTAATTAATGAATTGTTAAATATATTCAGATTTTAAATTAGAAATTAGTTTTTTACTGAAAATATTTTCATCTAATTTAAAGTATTTATAAAGGACATGTAAAATAACTTTTCATAACAATAACCTTTAATTAAAGAAAATAAATTGCATTTTTAATTTTTTTTTTTTAGTAATAAATTATGTTTATGTAATTGCAATTTTTTAAACAGTAGTCATATTTCTTTTATACAGTACTATATTTTTTTTTTAATTTTAGATTTTTTTGTTTGTGTGTTTATGTGCACATCTATAAGTATGATTTTATTAAAAGCATGCGCATATATGTGTCTGGATTTATGTATGCACAGCTTTTAGCTAGCTTTGTTATACTAGCAATTGTCTGTAATATGCTCGACATGAATGCCTCTTTTTCAATAAATAGAATCTGAGACAGTCAATCAGCACATAATCTTCCTGGAATGCATGCAATATCCCAGGCTGATATGATCAGAATCATTGTCTAGGTCTGGAAGGTTCAGCGCTAGGATTTTTCTAATCTGTGCAATAGTATATTTCATATCTCTTTCCCTAAAAAAAAATTAATGATGTCTTAAAAGTTATAATGTTAATCTAGTCTTCAACATGCCTGATTATAAAATTTCCTAAGTGAAGACTATTTTTTTTACAGAAAGAGACAACAATAATTGAAACCCACAGTCTAATTATATACCTGTGTCTATATATGTAATATATAGGGCAGGGATCCCCAACCTTTTTGCACTTAAGAGCACATTCTATAATACCAGCCAGGTGGCGGGCACCATTTATTTTTTTGATGTAAATTTATAGTTGGATATTGTTAATAATACACATAATGTACAAAAAAATATTTATTTACGCTGTAAAAATATAGTATGCCCTACAATTTAGTTACAATATACAGTGTAATACAATAATTTATAAGAAATTTTAAAAATTAAATTTATTTGTATCAGATAAATAATTTTTTATCGTGTTAGGATAGCGGCGGGTACACATAAAATGGTCTGCGGGCGCCATGGTGCCCACGGGCATAGGGTTGGGGACCCCTGGGTATATGAACACAGACTTTCACATGACCCACCACTCTCCACAATATCTCATAACACTGATACATTTGAACACATATATGTTGAAAAGATAAATAATCACCAATACACGTATTTCATGCTAAACCAGCAATCATCAGTTGTTTCAGATTACTATCTCTACACATATATGCTATAAGTGCTCAGATATATAGCCAAACCTCATATTTTAATGAACAGGCTTCAACCTACTCCACCCTCCAACTCTTCAACTGTCCACCCAATTGAAAATCTGATGATGGAATGCTCAAAGGCCACCCTGAGGCTAAGATTCTTGTCACACTCATGTTGACCTAAGGTCAATCTGACCTCTCATGTACAGGTCATAATCCATTAAAGTATGAGGTTTGGCTATCTTACTATATATCTGAGCACTTATAGCATATATGTGTAGAGATGGTAATCTGGACCAACTGATGATTGCTGGTTTAGCATGAAATACGTAGATTGATGATTATTTATCTTTTCAACATATATGTGTTCAAGTGCATCCGTGTTATGAGATAGTGTGGAGAGTAGGGGGTTATGTCAAAGTCTGTGCTCATACACCCTATATAGAAAGAGACAATTACAAAAAAAAGGTAAATAATTAATATTAATTTAAATATAAGCAATCAGTTTTTAGACATTTATGCAAAGCCCCTCTTTGTTTCTGAATATAACTTTTTTTTTTCGTTTGCAATAGTCTGCACCTGATTTTTGTTTTAAATGACATATATTAAAATTTTAAAATTATTTTTAAAACTAAATCTTAATAGTTTCTCAAAACATTTATTAAACTAATTAATATGGGTGATATATTACAAATATGGATAATGAACAATTACAATATTAGATGAGTTATGGAACTAACATTATTGAGTTAAACAGGGTTAGGTATTTAGTGGTTAAGTTCTTTGTTAACTTTATTAGAGAGTCTGATATAGCTTCCATGTCTCTTGAAAAATGAATGTTGTGGCAAGAGTTTTGTCTCTCTGTTTAATTTTCTCTATGCTCTGAATAAATAATGAGTTTTCATCTGGCTTGGGATGTTGGTATTGTGCCTTGCACCTTACAATCCAAATGGCATAGGTGATGTAAATTGACAGCCTGATTGTAGGAATATCTCTTAATAGTTATATCTAAAAAGTGTACTCTTAACAATTATTTTATTACTTTCGTTTACTATCATTGTTTTAATGTTTGAAACAAAAATATAAAAGGAAAAACTATCGTAAATATATTCATAAATAAAATCTTTTCGATAATAAATATTTCAGACTGCAGCCCTGGAGGATCATCAGTGCCCAATTACTGTTGGAATTGCTACCCCCCCCAATCAAAAAGAGAAATTCTAAGTGATTTTATTTACATTTTAATATTTTATTAAAGATAATATATGTAATTATAAATTTACTTTCTGAGCTTTTACAGAAGTGAATTTATATACAATATCATCAACATTTAGATTATTACATATGCCATTTTGTATAGCTATCATTGACAAATTTACCAACCGATCGTGCATCATTGTGCAACATAAATCATTTTTTATGATTTTTAACTTCGAAAATGATCACTCTCCACTAGCTATACATGTAGGAAGAGTTTAAAATTGTTATTGATATGCTCAAATTTGGGAATGAAACGATCAAATGATTTTCATAAATGTAACTTAGTGGATCTTTGAATTGAGATAATTTACTTGAAAATAAGTTTTTAAATGGACATAGTTCTTTATACAATTCCTCTCCACTTATGTCTTTATTATTACATTGTCACTCAAATGAATTTGTAGACTGAAACATTCTTTTTTAAGTTTTTCTAAATCAGTTTTATTAAGTTTATTTATAGTTGACAAAATTTCAAACTATTTGTTGTGGCTCTTCATTTGCATAAATCTCTCATCAAGAGATGCAATTGTTATATCTAATATTGTGAAAAAGAAGTTTACTCTGAATTTATCTTCAGGTTTTTGGAGTCCTTCATCTCGATGTTCATAATAATATATTTTACTTTTTTTCCTGTTTCTCATTACATTATTATTTTTGAAGTATGGCTCTTTTAAATCTTCACATAGATTTTTAGATGTTAAAATAAAGAACTGTAACAAACATCTCTATAGTAATTACTAAAAAATTATTTTAGATTTTTAATGGCTATCAAAACATATGAAATATTTGTTTGAGGATTCTGCAACATTTGACTCGGAAGATTTATAAAATGTAGTAGTATGTCATATCCTAAAACAAGAGAACATAGAAACTGCTAATCTTTTAATTTTGTGCATAATATCTGAGCTTTGTGTTTATTTTCTTGATCAAAATTGTCATCAGAGAATATTTCAAACAAAGCAGCATATATTTCTCCTGGATGTCTCAATAGATGAAGAGCATTTACATGGCTTTCCCATCTAGTATCCAAAGTGGTTTTAACATTAAAGAGATGTGTTTTAAGATAGCCCAATGCTTAATAGATAACATAAAAAAAATATAAATTGCTTGTATGCTTTCAAAAAACTTATGGTTTCTGAATTTACTTTTGCAGCATCATTAACTGCTAAATGTAAACTATGAGCTGCACTTGGTATTTTGGTATAAAATTAATTTTTGTAGGTCATTTTTCTTTCCTTCATATTAGCTCCATAGTCATATTCTTGACCTCTTATACTTTGTACATCTAAATTCCAATTTGCAGCTCTCTTAATTATTACATTATATAAATTTTCACCTGTGGAATTCTCAATTGCCAAAAATTCCAAAAAATACTCTTCAATAGTTACTTTTTCTTTGCAGGAAATATATCTGATAACAGCTGTCATTTGTTCAGTATGACTTCTATCTGGAATACATTCTAATAGCAAAATACTTAGCCAATCTAACAGATGACAAAATTTTATCTGTGAAAGCATTATTCAGAAATTGAATAATTTCATTTTGTATGTCTTTGCTCAAATAGTTGCTCTTATATTTGGATTTTAATGTTCTGGGCCATAACTGAATTAAATTTAGCAAACAATTCAATTAATTTTAAAAATTACTATTATTTTTTTCATATAGTTTATCTGAAGTACCAAATATTGTGAAGTAACACATTTTTTATTATTTCAATTATTCTTATACAAACATTGGACCAATGTTTTTTTCTCCAATTCCACCAGTTTTTGATATTCTGAATCAATGGGTTTATTGTCTGTCAGTCGAGTTTTTAAATCATACCACCTTTTCATATGTGTTGTGTGAACAAGACTTTTTTTATATATGTGAAGTGTATGAGATAAATTTCTCCATTGATTATAACCATGTGATACAAAATTTGAAGCAGAGTCTTTATGATTCATTGGACAAAATAATTTACAAGAAAAACAGAAAATATTATTTTTTGAATGTGAATAAATTAGCCATAACCTATGCACTAATTCACCCTTTTCCTTTTTTTTAATAATACACATTACTAAACTTTCTTCCTTCAGAATTCCAGGGATAGAATTTATCCTCTTTTTGTACAGGACCACATTCAACCAAAATAAGTCGAAGTTTATCAGTAATTTTAGGCCAATTTTCTGGATCTTCCAGTTCATCAATTGAGAAGTTCTTTATTGAAATCTTTATTTGGCTGTTTTTCATTGAGATTTTCATTTGACTGTTCATCAGAATTTTCATTGGGCTGTTCTACAATTAAAAACTTGAATTGGTTGTTCCTTTTCCAAAATCTCATCTTCAGCAACAGATGAATCTTGTCCATGTTCATTGCCTGAATCATTTTCATTTGAAGGTTTAGATTTTTTTTTATAAAGTCATAAAGTGCTCCAGATTGTTTTTGTATTAATTTTTTTTTTTTGTAGCCTTTCTTTTTCTACTTTGAAACCGGAGAATTTTTTCTTCCCCTCCATATCATTATATCTAAGAAAGAAGAGGCAAATTAATTACTTATTAAAATATTATATTTAAAGTTCTACCCTTAATTTTTTGTCAATTTATTTATTGTAAACTAATTGATGTAAATTTGTGTGACAAATGGTATTTAATTTTAAATAATATATAAACATACATATATGTGGCATAAGTTGTATTTAATATTCAGCTATGCTAGTAAAAGTTCATTAGGATAAGATTTTTGTTTTTATAGTTCATGCTTTATCAATTCAGTACTTCTTTAACTTCAAGAAGGAATTCATACATTATAGAGATTAGAGGTTGCAGCATTCAAAAAATAACTATTTGATCTTTTAGTTTCTAGATTTCCCACCTAACCTTAATCTTAATTATAAATACATCTCATAGTATTGATATTATTAGCATACCTGTTCAATTCACTGATTACAGAAATCAATAATAAATTTTGTGAAAGAAATCAACACACTATATAGAACCTTATTGTCTCAACTACTGACTTTATTTTTACATGCACATGGATGTTCATGTTACAACTCATATTTTTGTAAAGATATCAGGTACTGCTATATTGTAGTGCACTGATATATATTGCAATTGAGGAAATGATGAAGAGCATAACCTACAGCAAGTTAACTGACAAAACACTTGTTTAATTTAAACTATGTCGACAATCACTATAATGAGACTCTATAGCTGTAAACAAAACAAATATTTAAGAAAACACTATAAATGTGAATTAGCAAATAATAACAATAATATCTCAGGGTTATGAAATTCAAATATAATTGTATTATTTGTAAATAATAAGTCTAACAATATTTATATGTTTGGCCAGCCATAAATCAAATCGAAAGTTAACTCAGGATTTAAAATATTTAAATAGAATAAATAAGACTCTTAAAATTTTAATTTTTAACTTAAAGAGTCTTTATTATGGATATGGCTGATTTGGAGAATTTTATAGTATTTAAATTATATTTTAATTAACTAAACATTAATATTTAAACTGTGTGCAAATATTAGTAATAAATGTAAATAACCTTCCTACCATAACACTATATCTTTAAATAAACGCATTTTAATAATACCATGTGACCATATTTATTTATTAATTTAAATAATAAAAGATGAAAATCAGGTAATTTAGTACATATAAATAAATATATGAAATAAAATATAATAATAAATTAAATTCTCAATACTCAAGAGATAAATAATTTCTAGCAATGTTAATTGGCGTTTTTATATTTTTGCATGTGTGTGTTTTTAAAATTAAACCAAAAAAATGTCAAGTATTGGTGGTTGAGAGGTCAGAGATGGCTGCTTCACACGCAGTTGTCCTGGGTTAGTGGGTTCTCTTCCCGGCTGATGCTATGACGCATGGGGAGGGGGAACAAAATTGCTACAAGAATTTCAAATGCTATAAAAATACGGGAAGACATCTTGGACTTTTTTAAAAATTTTGTTGGATATGGTAAATTTAAGATAGTATTTATATAATAAACTTAAAAAAATTGAAGTTATGTTCATTATTATTATTTTACAAATACCTAATAAACAGCACAATATATATAAATGACATGGATATTAATAGTAAAATGGATTGTTCCATTACTGCATCACATAGCAACGTGATTTAAAATCTGCATTGTGCAAACCCAGCATAAGAAGGCATAACTGAGAATACATCCTGAGAGAAAAATAAACTGTAAAAAATTATAATTGACAAATCATATTTCAAAAAGTGATTATTTATTTCAATATGTTTAAATTTCCTTATTTTGTAAAAATAATAAATCAAGTAGCATTTAATAATGTTCGTAACAGAACAAAAATAAATGTATTCTTAATTCTGCACTATTTCCATGCCCCTGTACCTCTTTTGTATCAGTACCCTCATTCTTTGCTTACTTTGCTTACCACCTTGCACTGACACTGCCAGACTGTATCCAGCCTATATGAAGCCTGGTGTTTTTTTAATTGGTTGCTTTAACAATTGTTTTTGAGATCTAATGTAAATTAAACAAAAGATTTTAATATTGTATATTAAACATAAGAAATATAGCCATTCTGAAAGGCTGATGTTTCAACTTCAATTATATGCTAACAAAACTAAATGTAAATATGGGACTAAAACATCTTTCCTCCCTTTATTATATATCACAATTTAAACATGAATTTATGTAGTGTAATCACATTTTCTTTGCAATTTAAATACTATATCTCTGTAATTAAAAGTATTATAATATAATCTTCAATAACTTTTCTTCCTCTTTCCTTTTTTATTTTTGCTTTTCTAATATATAACATATAAGAACCACATTCCACTCTTTTTACACTTTGAAGCAAAATATATTTATTTATTAATATTACAGTTTCGACTGTTCCTAGCAGTCTTCGTCAGATCTACAAAAATTTAAACATTATATTAATACAACCATATTTCCTACATATATCTATTAAATTTTTACAATTTTACCAACTTAATTATTACCATAAGTTTATTCATAAAACTTACTATTATATAACTTTAAAATCTACTTTACCCTTTATTTCCATTCTTAGTTATTATTATACTAATATTTATTCACCTTTTTTTTCTTTTGTCATAATTTTATAATTTCAATGTAATATTATTATATTACTATATTCATAATTTAACCTTATTTTACATATTACTTTATTCACAAATTTAACTTTATTTTACATTTCACCTATTATCCTAATTTTTAATTATTTTATTCCATTCCTTAAAATAATTAAAATAATTTTATAAGAGATAAGTAAATGGAAGAGGCAGGAATAAAATATGGGTAAAATGGAATTAAGGAATGGAATAAAGTAATTAAAAATTAGGATAATAGGTAAAATGTAAAATAAAGTTAAATTTGTGAATAAAGTAATATGTAAAATAAGCTTAAATTATGAATATAGTAATATAATAATATTACATTGAAATTATAAAATTATGGCAAAAGAAAAAAAGATGAATAAATATTAGTATAATAATAACTAAGAATAGAAATAAAGGGTAAAGTAGATTTTAAAGTTATATAATAGTAAGTTTTATGAATAAACTTATGGTAATAATTATGTTGGTAAAATTGTAAAAATTTAATAGATATATGTATGAAATATGGTTGTATTAATATAATGTTTAAATTTTTGTAGATCTGATGAAGACTGCTAGGAACAGTCAAAACTGTAATATTAATAAATAAATATATTTTGCTTCAAAGTGTAAAAAGAGTGGAATGTGGTTATTATATGTTATAATTAAAAGTATGTGTTTTTTCAAGTGTTTTTTAATGGTGATCATTGTTATTGCAGAATTGGTTGCTTCATCAAATTTTTTATTTAAACAAAACATTTTAATATTATATAAATAAATTTCTGAATTTTAATAAAGCTAAATTAAAATTTACTTTTTAAAATATTTATATTTTCTAGCTTTATGACTTCAAATATATATTTCCTGGAGAACCTTCTGAATAAAATTTTTTTTTTCTTTCCGATAGTCGGTCAATCATAAGTGTTTTTAGCTTTATTAATAGTTATACTGTTTATTAATGTCAAAACCTGGTCTTGTATAGGTTTATGGTTTTTTTTAATTAGTTACTCTAACAATTTTTTTAAAAAAATTTAATGTAATTAAACAAAACATTTTAATATCATATAAATAAGTTTTCAAATTTTAATAAAGCTAAATTAAAATTTACATTTTAAAATATATCTGTTATATTTGATTGCTTTACAGCTTCAAATGTATATTTACTTGACCACTCTCTCAATTAATAGTAAACCATTTATTAATTGATATGTCATTTATCTGAACTATATTACAGACTATGAAAGCATGGAGCATCTTAATGTCAAATTATGAATTGGCTTTTGTAGCTGTTTCTGTAGCTGGCTGGGACAAAATTCAAAAATGCAGATTGTTTTTGTGTATTTTATTAAATATAATATTTGTAATTTTTTTTAAATTGATTCCTTTAACAATTTTTTTAAGATTAAATGTAAATATGTTTTTTTAAAATATTGCTAATTTATAAAAGTTCATTAACATTGCTAAATATGTTATTCATCTGAACTATATTAGGGAATTGACAGACCATAAAGGCATGGAGTGCCTTAATGTTGAATTACAAATGGGTTGTATGTGGCTGTTTTTGTAGCTGGATAGGAACCTTTGCCACAAAATGTATACAATGTCTCTGTAGTTAAGAGCACTCATGCTGATTTTCCCCCAGTGTTTTTTATTTAGTGGCATAATTACTTTCTTCACATAAGTGTAGTAGTTGTGACATCATTGAACAAACATTCATTCACCAATCAGACAACAAAGAAAATACAGATTTTTATATATAAAGATTTTAAATGCCTTATATCATAGACATTTGGGAAATGACAGTTTGTGCAATAAAAGTATCATTAAAGATTACATTAGACTGATTATTAATTTGAAGTCAAAGGTTGATTCACCTTCAACAATGGAATTGGAAAAAATACTAAGTTAAAAGATAGATAATTATCTGATATTAACAATGGCAGTGCAATATTACACACAACGTAGTTGCTATATCCAGTATACTAATTTGTTTTGCATATAATCGTTCTTGGACACATAATAAATAATTGACAAATTTCTGGAAATATGTGATTATATTGACAGATTAGTAAGCAATTCTTGATTTAAAACATTATTTATTAATTTTTGATACTATTAATTCATATATATATACAAATATTTAGTTTAAAAAAATCACAAGAAAATTTCTATTTTTTCTTCTTCATATGTCATAGCATCAGCTGGGACGCGAAACCCACACCCGTCTGCAACCAACTACTTGCTTGCAAGGCGGGTGCGATGACCTCTCGGCTAACAATGCTTGACAAAATTTCTATTTTTAAAATAAAATTATACACTATTTAGACAAAAATAACTATAACTGATTTATAGTTTGATATTGCTGTAAAAGCAGAGCAGCTGCATTAACGTGTACCCCCAGGGAAAGAATCTGTGGGTTAGGCTTTCAACAATAATGGTTTTACAGCTTCTCCGGTTTTGAAAAGCTTTCACACAAATAGATTACCCCAATTCCCCCTAGGAGAGAGATTGTTGCTAATTGCATCTTTTATACTGATAATCTTCTTTATTCATTAGAGTCAAGCAAAAAAAAAAACTGCCGAAATAGTCCAAGATAGGAGAGGGGGATATAAGGAATAAGACAGAATAGGTTTAAAATATATTTTTGCTTAATTATTTTCTTTAGTTTATTTAACAATAATATTACATATTTTAAATAATTGTGAGTTTATTATGTAAAAATGTAACTATATCCTGAAGTTTGGTTTTAGATAGAGAAGGAATGAAATGGCTTTTTTAAGATTTTCATATCGGCCAGGACGCGAACCCACAACCGTCTGCAAACAACTACTTGCTTGCAAGGCACCTGCGATGATCTCTCGGCTACCAACGCTTGACAGATTTTCATATAGTTTAAACCAATTTTGATGCTTCTTCCCAAAACAATAAAATAAAGTTTGGTTCCTTATACTAAGTATAGGTTACACAATTGTTAGGTCATATTGGTCTCATACTCAAAATGCACTTACTATGACGATATTCAAGTAGATAAAGCTCTGGTTTGAAAACTGTGATGTATTTATCTTTCCTTTTCATTTAATATAAATCCTTCATATCGGTTTTCAAAATGGACTAATTTAATAAGAAAAGCGGACATAAATTTGATTTTTAAAAATCTCTTTTATGTCCTAACTAACTTTCCCCACCATTAAACATTAAATTATATCAATATTTTTATGACATCACTGATCCATTTGAAACAATTTTTTTTATCAATTATCAAGAAATGAGAAGAAATAGTTAATGAATAATCTTTTTTTTTTTGTATATGAATTTTCTAATTATATTATCCAAATTAAATCATTTTTAAAATAATTTATCTTATGTGAATGTTTTAGATGTCTTTTTTAATAATTTCAACATTCACTATTAGATAATTGATTTCTTACTGGTATCTTCTTTCAAGATAAAATTAACAGCAAATGAGTGATTTCTCCGTTGTATATTCTTGGTATGGTGCAGTTGTTATTCTAAAATTTATATTTCTTATAATTTATTATAGCAAAATAAAAATAATATGCTTTTTGGTCTGACTGAATTCTAGTTTACATTTTTTTTAAAAAACTACTTGGTTGTAGTTATTATTTTTCGAATTTAAAAAATATTTTAAGTAAGCAATAATATTTCAATCTTTGAATCTGGAATTAATTTACATTTTTAATAAAGAAAAATGTACTGTATTATATTTATAATGTTTTAAAAGAAACAACATTCTAAAAACATTTTTTTTTTTTTATCTTTTATATATAATCATGTTTTTCAATAACATATATACATTCTGTTGATTTAAGATGTTATAATTATACAATCACACATACTGGACATAAATCAATAATAATCAAATAGTTTATTAGTTTGAAATTCATATAGAGTTTGAATACAGGGAAGTAACAAAGCTGGTCCTCAATTTATCGATTTTTAAATCCAGAATCTGTTTCTCTATTATAGCATCAAACTATATAGAACAGTACATGACATTATGTTAAGTAAATAGCAACACAATGCTAATTTTTGTCTAAAATATATTTATCAGAGTCAAACCAGCAATAGACTGTTTTGCAACCTAAGCAAGATCGGCTACTTTCACTCTCTCCTCCCACCCCAATGTTGATTTTGATTATTAAGAACAAACATTTTGAGACAAAAGAGCACAGCTTGAACATACTAAATTTATTTTAAGTTGTAAATATAAAGTAACAATGAATCTTTGTTTTGTTTTTTTTTGCAAAAACAAGTAATTTATATAAAATTGAGATTCTCAAAGATTATTTATGTGCTTCCTCATCTTCATTGAGGTCTGCACTCTGGATGTCCTCCTTATAATTTCATCCTTAGTTAAAATATTTAAGTACTCTATAGATAGCTCATTGTGAAATATTAAATAGTTTACACTGAGTTTTGTAGAGAGCATTTCAATGCTCTATCTCAGTGGTTTACAATTTTTTGATATCTAGGATTTATTTTTCCAATTATATAATAGTTGTGAACCATTTTATATGCAATATTTCTCCATGATAAATGTTTTATTGTTTTTATTCAGTAGATGAATTTGTAATTATTGGAATGACAAATAATTTTTATGTGATACATCAATGATAGTTGAAGAAATAAGCAACATGGATTAAAAGAAAATAGGTATTCTAAGTGTAAGCTCAGAACAAAATCTTGATAATTTAATAACAAATAATTAACACATGAGCAAGAACTATTGTTCTAAATCATATATTATAAACATTTATTTATAGTATGCTACATGTACAAAAGACTTGCAACATGGTGGATTGGAATAAATTGTGGCAAAACTTTAAAAAATATGATAATTGTGAAAATATGGCAATACATTTAGGTTTGTTAATAATGAATAAAATAAATACTATTGGTCGATATAAAATCATGAAAATTATATTTGAAATTGGGATAAAACAGGGATGTCCATTTTCATCTTTATTATTTATTTTGGAGATTAAGATAGAAAAATTGAGGATAGAGATGGTATTTATAATTATGACTTTATTCCCATAGTGGGAGACAGATAAATATATAAACTAACAGTTCTCATTTTTGTCATAATTAGTTTGGCATTTTTTTTACAAATTGTATAAAAGATATGGGCTGTTAATAGTGAAAAATGCAGAGATAAAAATATGAAACTTAAATTAAGAAAAAAATTTTAAGGCATTAAAATGTAATAAACAACTATAACAGAAGACTGTAAAAAATCTATTTTTGTTAAAAAAGAAATGGAGAAGTAAAACTATTCAGATATTATGTTAAATGGGAAATTGAGGGTAATTAGCAATTGTGTAAGGGAAGGTATAGAAAATATTAGGCATTTGTTGATTGAATGTAAATGCTTGAAAGCAGAAAGGGTACAGATAATGAAGTTATGGAAGAATAGATATGAACAAAGTGATTATACAGAAAGTGAGTTATTGGGTTTTTATGCCGGGGTTGTGAAAAGATAAGGAGGATTTAGATATAAAGTCCATAAAGTTGACAAAGATTGTGTTGTAGAAATGGGATGGGGCAGAATATGGGAAGACTTAGAGTGGGGAATGGAAAATAAAGTGGCTAACAGGTTTATCTAGGCATAATTGCTGAGATATTCTTGACTTCGTTTAAGGAGAAGCCAAATACACCACATCACATATAACAAATATGAGATGTTCAGAATAATTTTAAAAGGGGTAGGTTATTAGCAATGATTTCACAAAGTTTTAGATAAAATTCAAAAGGAAGTAGATACATTTTGAATAATTAAATGTGGATAGCAAATGAGACTATTCAAAGGGAAATAAGATGGTCTTTTTTTACTGAAGGAATTAACCAATTAATAATATTTGAAAGGTCACTGTATATGTATAGATCAACAGATTAATATATATATAAAACAATGTTTAATTAAATTATGTGTTGAGAACAAAGTATAAAATGGGTTAGAAAAGTTTTATAATATATATAATAGAGAATTTATTTCTATGTTTTAATATAAGAAATGGGATTATTATAACGATTGGTAAGAGAATATTAAGAAGTTGTTGTATTTGCATAAATTTAAATTATCTTTCACGATTTTAAAATTAACGATAAGAAATTAGAAATCATTAATATTTTAATATTAGTGCAAAGTTTGCTTATAGCTATTTACTTCATTAAATGTAATATAGGTAATCATTTTTCAATAATTCTACATGAAATTAATATTTTCTTCCTTTCTTTGCAATTAGTTTTTAAAATAATTTTAGTACTTTTAATATTTTATTATTGATTTTGTTTTTTTGTAAGTCATTAATCTCTAAATTACAGTATTTAATATAATTTCTATAAGATCAGTTAAAGCAGATACATAAAACTTGTAATTTTATATATGTTTGAGTAACTGTCACAAAAACTGTAACGAGTATATGATGAAATCTGTCATCCCAATAATTCACCGATGGATAGTTTTCAAAAATCCTGGAGAGATTATTTTCTAGTGAAATAATAACCGCAAGAAATTAATTTATTTTAGTTTGTTTTTTTTTAATCTAAAATTAAAATAACTAATTTTTATCATTGAGAATTTTATAATATATATTTAGATTAAAATGACTGCTAATATTTTGATTTTAATAGAATAGTTTACAGCTAGATAATCTAAAATTGACCAGTCATTTAACAATTTATAAAACTCTGATATTATTCCTTTGATGACTATGAAATTGAAGAGAAAATAGTGGAACAAAATAAAATAACACTGATTAGAAAGCTGTGATTTCGACGTCTACGTAGTAAATCATGTAAGGGATTGGAGTGCAGTCAACTATAAGAAAAATAAAGAATAAAAATGTAGCATATAAAAAGCAAATCATTTTTAAAATGAAGTATCAAATAATAAATAATAATTCCAAAATAAAAGAAATGATTCTTCTCTATTTCATCTCTAATGTTATAACTTAAATGTCTACGGTAAACTTCAAAGAAATGCAGTTGTTGAGAAACATAGAAAAAAAAAATACTTTAAATAAATGAAACATATTTTTACTGAAATTTTATACCAATATACTGTTAGATTACTGTCATTCTAAACTGCATGAATTCAAAACTTTCTATTTTTTGAGAAGTTTTACATCAATAAAACAGTTGAATACTTTAAAAAATGAGGCCAAAATATGTTCATTCATATGCAGTGTGAACACCTGTAATAAATGTTGATTCTCTCAACTGAACATAATATATAAAACCCCAAATACCTCAATTTCAAAATAAGATATAACAAAAAAAAAATGAAAGCATTTATATAAATCTAGATAAGAAATCAGAAACATGTAGTCAAAGATTATATTATCCACAACACACTTATGTAATTTAATCTATTTTCAAATTGTATAAATATGTAGTAAGTAGCAACTCTATGAGATCAAAAAATTTGCAATTATACATTTAAAGATTATTAAAAAAACAGAGGAGGGGGATATCACAATAGTTTTAATGTCCAAGCATTGTAATATAATGTAGTAAACCAATGCTATATCCATAACATACTCTTTTATAAAGAAATTTAATTTGCCTGTAAATTGCATGACTATATATTGTTTCACAACTCTGTATGATAGTTGAATCAAAAAAGTTAAAATCCTATTATTAAAAGTTCAGTCAAAAAGAAAGCAGGGGGTATGGTGACAGTTTTAATGTTCAAGCACGATTGCATAAATCATTTGATGTTATATAATGTTTTACATTAGTAAGTCAGTAGTATATCCATAACACACTCTTTTGGGAAAAAGTTTTATCTTATCTACAAATTGTATAACTATGTGTTAATTCACAACTTTGTATATATAACAGCCATAATCAAAAAATATTACAATTTTATGTTAAAAATTTATTCTCGAAACATAAATAAATCCATAGCTATATTTTCAATATCTACACAAAGTTACATCCATTTATTCACATAATATAGTTTCTTTTTATGAAAAAGTAAAATTGTTAAAAGTCAGGTCAGTTTATTCATTATATATTTTCAATTGTATATAAAATATAAAAGCAAAATGTTTGCAATTCTGCATTAGATGTTTATCTTTAAAATGTCAACAGCAAAATCTCTGTGTAGTAATCATTTTTCTATTAAGTGACAATTTTTGAAAGTATATGAAGAAGCTTTAGTCTTACTATAATTTTTTAAATATGTAATAGCAAAGTTTCAAATAAATGTAAGTAGGAAATGGATTTAAATGTATATTTTTATAAACTACCTTTTTTAAACTATCCATGTATATACTAATAAATTAAGCAGTTTTTTAAGCATTTCTCTTTTTATCTATCGGTTTTATGATATACACGAATTATGAAAGTTTTATTACAGTATAGTATAGAATTTCTGCCACTAATGCAAAATTGTTTTGTGATCAAGTAACTATAAATATAAATAAAAATAACTATAAATAATAAATTTAAATTTATTTATTTTACACTGTTAAAAATTATTTTTAAATAGATATTTATTAATAACTTATATTTAAAATATAATAAAGCATTATGTTTATTTTTCAATTATTTCCATTTTATTATTATATTTATGTATATATATTTTAGTGAGTTCATTTATTTTCAAAAAAATTCTAAATCTGCAACTGACTTTGAACCAAGAGTTTCAAAATAACAATATACCATTTATATAAGCAAAATTATAGGCCTGCACAAAAA
The DNA here is from genome assembly GCA_028023455.1 of Epiperipatus broadwayi. Lineage (NCBI taxonomy): Eukaryota > Metazoa > Onychophora > Udeonychophora > Euonychophora > Peripatidae > Epiperipatus > Epiperipatus broadwayi. Next base: position 14,075,540 of record JAQFVV010012396.1, read on the forward strand.
GTTAATTTTCTTATAAATATTGAGTCATAGATCAATAAAATTAAATATTTAATAAAAAAAAACTGACTGCAATTGAAATTGTAAATGATTCCTGTTCAGCGATCAAGGTAACAAAATTTGTAAATGCTGTATTAAATCAAGAACTTGTGCATAAAAATTATAAAATATAAGATAAATAATTATAACATATAAAACATTGGTTACTGTATTCAAACTTAAAGCATATTATATATGTATTGTAATTATGAATAAAATCGATTAAAAAAAATTACAAAATATTTTTTTAAATTAAAGTATAATTTAGATTATTTTTATAGCTAAAGAAAAGAAATGAACCCATGAAATTGTACATGCAAAGCCCATTTCCCCACTTTACAGAAATAGTGTATTTTACAAATGATTTGATGAAAACCGAGTTACTGATTCCAAGAGTCTCTTGACAAAGTATTCTAGGATCAAACAATAAAATCATTCCATCATGAATTATATTTATTTTTCTATTTCTTTTCACTTTAAAAAAACAACAAGCTGTTATAACATCGATTGTTTAAATTCATGATAAAGCATTAATTTCAATATATGAGATTCTTATATACTGTTTATATATTTGAGTGCATATAATAAATAAAATGCAAAATTTAGCACTTTCTAATACATATTGAAAACTTATTTTCTCTACTCTCTAATATTGAAACAGTAAGATTCGTATTCGAATCTTAAGTTTCACCTTTTTCTGTCGTCTCTCACTGACCGGTCTATCCCGCCCAAATTTAAACTTTTTGATATCGAATTGTGTGTGTAACAATATTAAAAATGTATAAATATATGTAGAATTCAGCATAAACACGCACACATTTCGATCTCAAATTAAACGCAATAAATAGGGATAAAATAATATAATTTAGATTTCTTTTAGTTATATAATTTTGTATAATTTTAATCATTTATTTTGGATTATAAAGTTCGTATTTATTGCTTTGTTTAAATTTCATTTAATAATAATTCTAAAAATATCTGATGTAATATTTAATTAAAAGTTAAAATAATCTTATGTTCCCTTTTTGTTTTTGAAATTTAAAAGCATCGGTCAGTGATAGATAATAGATTAATTAAAGAAAAATTCCCCAAAATATAATTAGTAAATGTAAAATGTAAACAATAGAACGGCAGCTTTCTTTAATTAAAAACCAACAAAATGCATTGATTATCCTCAGGGCAGATTAAGTAGAACCTAAAAATATCTTAACAAAAATGTGAAAGATCAAGATAAAAAAAGAGGCCATCTTAGACTTGCTGGAGACATTCACTTAAACTTTAGCTTTGCTCTCGATCACTGAGAGTCTCCAAAAATAATAAAAATAATTTGTTCCTGCCAAGGTATGACCGAGTAAAGCACCTAGATTATTCTCCATCGGGAGATGGCCTATCGGATGCTGAACTTTCCATTGCCCATCATAAATTCACCATGAAGATCTGCTGCCTGAAATGAATGAGAAAGCTGCTGCTGCCATGAAATTAAATGAATATCTAAATACAAGAAAGACTTGCCACTCGTGAACTTTTTGCTGCTAAACTAATGGAATCAGAAAACTTCTTATAAAACAGGTACCTGTCTGTGTTCAAACTCTAGAGTACTCTAATAATATGCTATAGCTCTTCTTCATAATACTTATCTAAATTATAAAATGTAAAAACTACCATATGTATAACTAAAACTGAATAATTAACTTAATGTGTAAATTTCTCTACTAATCTAGCTTACCTCATTCTATCTTGGGTGCGTATTTCTATAATCTACATTTCTATCTATAGTTATTATTTAATTATTGCATGCTCATAATTATTTCAATTTTCAAAGTTTAAATCTATGATCGCTTAAAACAATGAATGCGTGTCAAATTTTCATTAATATTTACTTTCTTTAATAACTTAACTTTCATATAAATCGACACGCATTCAATGCTTCATTTATTGTAATGCAGGGTCTACTACTTCGCAAATGGCTGACGTATTAGTTATAATAATTCCCAATTTATATATGTTTTGTATTTATTAAATCATCATGAATAATTCCAGAAAATTACATTTCTTTGAGAGTCACCAATGTTCTTTAGTAAATGTTGATAATGTAGGGCCGAGTCAGAAATCTATTTAAATCTCATCATAATCGTTTATACAGTATACATGTGTTACGTTTTAGAGACGCGATGACCCATTCCGCCGTGAAATTTCCGGATTCTTCAGGGTTGAAATTAACCCCAGTCGTCCTACACAAGCGGGCATAATGGGTGCTCCCGTAGGACTTGACAATGTCATGCAGCCAGCCGGCAAAATTGCGACACGGACCGCTTGTCCCTGGTTATGCTTATGTGACACCTTACTTCATCGGGCCGAGGCAGAGACCAGTCTGACATTCTTATAAACCCATTCGCGGCATTGCAGTTTCGATATACTGCCATTCCATATCGCCTTTCTAAAGCGTACCACGTGTTCCTTTGCTTAATTTTATTATTCTATATATCACTCCGCCTCTGCATTATCTTCATAATTCACTCTCAAATAAATGTTTGCCCTTAGTTATAAATAAATATTTTAATTAAATAAATATATGTCTGCCATTACTCTTATAACCCATACTTTAGACTCTTGCATTGCAAAGGTATAAATCCCTCCAGGCATGCATTAGAAATACTTACTCGAGAATTTTAGGTAGCTAGATTACGCATTCAAATAAGTGAATTCCTTTTGTAAACATTTCAGTATCGGAAATACCGCTACTGAAATCCTCAATATAAAATAATGTCTAAATAAATAAATGTATTCTTTAAAATATAATCATGTCGCAAATTCCGCTACTGAAGCTTTGAATCCCTAAAATATTATTAGTAAATGATTTTATTAAAATGTATTAATAAATAATTTTAAACTATATGTCTGCAGTTACGTTTCATTTATTCGATACCCATTCTATATAATATTTCCTCGATTATGTAAATATGAATGTTTAATTAATATTAGTTTGATTATTGGCTAACTCGAGAATAAAATCATGAGTCTCTTGCATATCCCTGACCACCGTGCCTAAGGAAATATTTACTAATGTCGCATCAGATGCGTTGTTTCGTGGATTGTATTGTGGAACCGATAAACTATGTTCGAACTCAGTACCACGGGTGGCTTCGCTACTCGATGGTGCTGCTGTTCTGTATGGTGGTCGAATTCTGCACTATGTTTACGAGTCACAGGTTTTCTGACCGTTACATAGTAAACAGACATATATCTTATAATACATATATTTTAACCACACCAAGCCTTGTCAGATATTTTAGAAGTTAGATCTCCTTCAAGTGTATCAGAATAGTATCTACAGATTCTGGTATAAAAAGATTTATATGTGTATTTTGTTTTAAAGAAAAAAATTATTATACTTTTCTATTTGGATAAAACTTATCAGGTAATATCAAATACTTGCTATGCAATTCTGAGTTAGTTATAATCATTTTTGCGCATATTTATATTTTTAAATTTACAAATAGTAAATATATAGTGTAATGGTCAGAAAACGTGTGACTCGTAAACATAGTGCAGAATTCGACCACCATACAGAACAGCAGCACCATCGAGTAGCGAAGCCACCCGTGGTACTGAGTTCGAACATAGTTTATCGGTTCCACAATACGATCCACAAAACAACGCATCTGATGTGACATTAGTAAAGATTTCCTTAGGCACGGTGGTCAGGGATATGCAAGAGACTCATGATTTTATTCTCGAGTTAGCCAATAACCAAACTAATATTAATTAAACATTCATATTTACATAATCGAGGAAATATTATATAGAATGGGTATCGAATAAATGAAACGTAACTGCAGACGTATAGTTTAAAATTATTTATTAATACATTTTAATAAAACAATCATTTACTAATAATATTTGTGGATTTAAAGCTTCAGTAGCGGGATTTGCGACATGATTATATTTTAAAGAATACATTTATTTATTTAGACATTATTTTATATTGAGGATTTCAGTAGCGGTATTTCCGATACTGAAATGTTTACAAAAGGAATACATTTATTTGAAGGCGTAATCTAGCTACCTAAAATTCTCGAGTGAGTATTTCTAATGCATGCCTGGAGGGATTTATACCTTTGCAATGCAAGAGTCTAAAGTATGGGTTATAAGAGTAATGGCAGACATATATTTATTTAATTAAAATATTTATTTATAACTAAGGGCAAACATTTATTTGAGAGTGAATTATGCAGATAATGCAGAGGCGGAGTGATATATAGAATAATAAAATTGAGCAAAGGAACACGTGGTACGCTTTAGAAAGGCGATATGGAATGGCAGTATATTGAAACTGCAATGCCGCGAATGAGTTTATAAAACTGTCAGGCTGGTCTCTGCCACGGCCCGACGAAGTAAGGTGTCACATAAGCATAACCAGGGACAAGCGGTACGTGTCGCAATTTGCCAGCTGGCTGCATGACAGGTCAAATCCTACGGGAGCATTTATTATGTCCGCTTGTGTAGGATGACGGGGGTTAATTTCAACCCTGAAGAATCCGGAATATTTACGGCGGAATAGATCATCGCATCTCTAAAACGTAACACATGTATACTGTATAAACGATTATGATGAGATTTCAACAGATTTCTAACTTGGTCCTACATTATCAACATTTATTAAAGAACGTTGGCGACTCTCAAAGAAATGTAATTTTCTGGAATTATTCATGATGATTTAGTAAATACAAAACATATATATAAATTGGGAATTATTATAACTAATACGTCAGCCATTTGCGAAGTTGTAGACCCCTGCATTACAATAAATGAAGCATTGAATGCATGTCGATTTATATGAAAGTTAAGTTATTAAAGAAAGTAAATATTAATGAAAATTTGACACGCATTCATTGTTTTAAGCGATCATAGATTTAAACTTTGAAAATTGAAATAATTATGAGCATGCAATAATTAAATAATAACTATAGATAGAAATGTAGATTATAGAAATACGCACCCAAGATAGAATGAGGTAAGCTAGATTAGTAGAGAAATTTACACATTAAGTTAATTATTCAGTTTTAGCTATACATATGGTAGTTTTTACATTTTATAATTTAGATAAGTATTATGAAGAAGAGCTATAGCATATTATTAGAGTACTCTAGAGTTTGAACACAGACAGGTACCTGTTTTATAAGAAGTTTTCTGATTCCATTAGTTTAGCAGCAAAAAGTTCACGAGTGGCAAGTCTTTCTTGTATTTAGATATTTCATTTAATTTCACAGCAGCAGCAGCTTTTTCATTTATTTCAGGCAGCAGATCTTCATGGTGAATTTATGACGGGCAATGGAAAGTTCAGCATCCGATAGGCCATCTCCCGATGGAGAATAATCTAGGTGCTTTACTCGGTCATACCTTGGCAGGAACAAATTATTTTTATATTTTTGGAGACTCTCAGTGATCGAGAGCAAAGCTAAAGTTTAAGTGAATGTCTCCAGCAAGTCTAAGATGGCCTCTTTTTTTTATCTTGATCTTTCACATTTTTGTTAAGATATTTTTAGGTTCTACTTAATCTGCCCTGAGGATAATCAATGCATTTTGTTGGTTTTTAATTAAAGAAAGCTGCCGTTCTATTGTTTACATTTTACATTTACTAATTATATTTTGGGGAATTTTTCTTTAATTAATCTATTATCTATCACTGACCGATGCTTTTAAATTTCAAAAACAAAAAGGGAACATAAGATTATTTTAACTTTTAATTAAATATTACATCAGATATTTTTAGAATTATTATTAAATGAAATTTAAACAAAGCAATAAATACGAACTTTATAATCCAAAATAAATGATTAAAATTATACAAAATTATATAACTAAAAGAAATCTAAATTATATTATTTTATCCCTATTTATTTCCTTTAATTTGAGATCGAAATGTGTGCGTGTTTATGCTGAATTCTACATATATTTATACATTTTTAATATTGTTACACACACAATTCGATATCAAAAAGTTTAAATTTGGGCGGGATAGACCGGTCAGTGAGAGACGACAGAAAAAGGTGAAACTTAAGATTCGAATACGAATCTTACTGTTTCAATAGGCTACTTTGTAAAAAGTTTTCTAATAGCCATATACATTTTTAGTGATTTTATTATACTATAATATATTAAAAAATACAATTAGGATTTACACGGTTTTTTTTCTCATTGTGACCTAGCAATCATGACGTATTTTTTTAAATATATATTCTGTTATTATAAATTAATAAATATGATTCTTATTTTAATGTTGTTATTGTATCACTGTATAACAATGATTCTATCAAGTTTATATTCTATATCCAGAATTATTTACAGCATTTCTTTCCTCTTTCCTCTTTTTTAATCTTATATTTTAATGGCTTTTTAAAAAAGAATTTGCTAATATAAAATTTCAAATTTATTATTTCAGAGTTTGATATATATATCAGAGTCATCACTAGTTATTATTGTCTAATGCTATGCCCACAATGTTTCAATTATACATAAGCTTCTGTAGTTATGTCTAAATAAATCATAAAAGTACCCGGATAAAACAAAATTAAATCAACTGGTATTGAAAAAATCAATTTAATCTTATTTTTAACATGACACAGAGGAATTACATAACTTCATCAAGTATTTTTTTTTAATAAAGTCTCAAAATGAGATTTTAAAGACATTTTTTTATAAGAAATAAAACATTGGAAAGCAACAGACTTATACATTTAATATTAACGTATAATATGATTATGCTAATTATAAAAAAAATTCATGGTTTATCATTTGCAGTAATACGAACTAAAGTCAAATTGTCAAGCATTGTTAGCCGAGAGATCAGCGCAGCCGCCTTGCAAGCAAGCAGTTGGTGGCAGACGGTTGTTGCGAGTTCGCCTCCCTGCCGAAAAAAAAACTTCAAATTTGGCAGAATTTAAACAAATTAGATAATTGAAAATTTACAAATAACGTTAGTTTCTTTTTTTTTTTTTTAAATATAGCTAGCCCATAATTCTACATAATGTTTGCCAGAAATGAAAACAAGAAAAAAAAAAAAGAATCATCATCAACTAAGAACTGGCTAGCTATGAATATTGTAAGATGATGGACTACAAGTTTAATCTACTTTCTCCAATTTGTAATATCACTTTTTTACATTTCTTCAGCAAAGTACAATAAAGATGAAGTAAACTCCTCATGTCAGTGCATCATCCTAATTTTTATCCTGCCGCCATGTAGCCACCAACATCACCTGATAATGATAATGATGAACACTTCAAAACCTATGTTCTGCTGAAAAGAAGGGAAACCCTTTCTTTGCTTTCACTGTTTCTGTTTGGGTGGATTTTGAAAATTCATTGTCTCACAATTAACTGTTTAGATTGCTTTATCTTTTTACTCATTCAAATTTTCTAAAAAATAGTCAAGTAGTAATTAAACTAAAAATTCATTATGATTTTGATGACCATGTAAACAGATTTTTAAAATGATAAAAAAATTTGAAAATTCATGTATTTGTGTAAATTATAAATGAAGAACTCAATACCTCAATATACTTTATATTTTAGTATATATTGATCAATGATGATAACTTTATTATGTATATAAATGTGCAAACTTACTACTTACATTGAAAGTCTAGAACCCTATGCTTTCAATCAACCACTTAATTAAAAACTTTATACAATGGATATATTGTTATTATATTTTAGACATATTCAAAGCTTTGTATTCTTCATATATTATTAAAACATATGAATAAAAGTATCTAAAAGAGGTAACCCTTAAGATGCATTTCATGCAGAATCAACACTCTTCAATTGGTCAAAATTACATATTTTTCAAAAAAATTTAGGAAATAGAAGTTTTAAGGATATTTAAAAAAAGATCTTATAGATGGAAATATGAGAAATGAAATTGTGTTAATGATATCAAATAGTTATATTAAAAAAAAAGATATATTAATCTTTAACTGCATTTAAAATTTATATTTGTGTAAAGAATGATATAATAATCTCTAAAATAATAACTGATTAGTGATAATCATTAATTTATATATCTAAAGTAGATGATGCTAAAGATTTGAATGCAAAATTTTGACACTTGTAGATAACATTGTAAGAATGTATGTATTTCTTTCAACAGTTCAGTGTTTTAGTAGAATAATGAATTAAGAGTTAAAAGTCCAGGATTAAATTTCAGCTAAAAAATATATGACTTTGGTATGTTTTACTGTTATGAAAGCTGAGGAAGATACTATTGGAGAGATTAGTAATGAAGGAAAAAAATATGGAAGTATTAGATTTCTAGGTACTCATGTTAAGCAACAGTAGTTCAAAAATTGAATTTGCGGATAATGGAAAAGGTACTATGAAACATGAAGATGATGGCTTTAATGACTAAGAGAAAGCTGGGAAGATGACATTTTGACCAATTTAATGAAGATCAAGATGATGTCATGGAGGCAGAAGAAGGTACGTATATGTTGGATATGAAGAAAGATGATAATGCTTTATCAGGCTTTGATAAAAATATCTATCTCTATAATGAAGTGCTCAGAGAATGTCCAAAAGTAATCAACATTCAGAGCTCACTAGCCAATTATAATGTTACTATGCCAACTCCAAAAGACCACAAAAAAAAAGTCTGAAAGGTTTGGAAAATTAATGGGTCTATTTTTGTCTTGTGTTCAGAATATCTTGAGATCATTGGTAGTTGGTATTGCTGGTCTTTTGGGGGGGATTTTACATAGTTTTTATATGCTATAGTGACACAACCTTAACCTCACTTTCTATGAGTGTCATTGTAATGAATGGTGTTGTTCCTGGGGGTGGATCATACTTTGTGATTTCATGTTTTTAAGATCAGGGTTTAAGGTGCTTTTGGCATGTTATTATATTTAGGAACATGATATGCAGCTGGCATGTATATAGTAGGAACAGTAGAAATATTAATTTATTATATTTCTCCAATTATATCAATCAATATTTGGAGCTGTAACAGATACCATTGTTATGGAAATATGATGCTTACCTACTTTTTTTTTTTTGATGGAGTTAAATTTGTCAGTAATTTTGTTGCTGATTACTTTAACATGTGTGTTTATTTCTATTTTGGCTATCTATAGAAATGATAAATTACAGTTATTAATTTTTATAAACAGATTGCTATCACAGGAACATAGTCTTCCATGAGTAAAAATTTCAAATAACACTTTTACATCTTTTTGGCCTTTATATTCTAAACCAAAGAATGGCACTGATACAACTGATGTTATGGATGGGAAATCCACTAATACATATTCTTGTTGGAAATATGATGAATTTGAAAACAATGCTTGTTATTTCACTGCAATTTAAAGATTAGCTAGTGGAGTTATTTTAGATAATATAAACAATGATTATCAATTCAAAAGTTACATCATATTTTGACTGAGAGGCAACAAGCCTAGTGAACCTGGAAATACATTTACTCAAGTTCTTGCAAACTTAACTGCACGTTTTACTGTTTTAATAGGGATTTATTTTTCATCAGTAATTGGTATTATGGGTGGTGCTAACCATTCTGGAGATTTAGCTAATGCTCAGAAATCTATTCCTACTTGATTGTGGTTTTGACTCAACTATATATCTCTTATGAGTTATTTTTTGCAGGCCCCTTTGATAGTTTAATTTTACAAGACAAATTTGAACAAATTTTAGAGGGGCAACTTCATGTGGCAAACTCAACATAGCCTAATCCTTGGGTTATTGTAATAAGATCTCTCTCATCCACAATTAGACCTGGTTTCCAATCATTATCAGGAGCACCATCTTTATTGTAAGCCATTGTAAAAAGACATCATACCAAATGTTCTAAACTTGCTACTAGGAATGCTCAAACAGCACATGATCTCACATATTTTTTCTAATAAGTGTTTTTGGTGTTTTTCTTCTTCTGATGTATATACATAATTTTGACAGTTTGATTTTAATAATTGTCTGTGCATACAATTTCTAATTTAATTTTAATCATTTGTGAATTTAAATATTTTTATGTTAATTTTTTTCCACAGTTATGATTTAGTTTATTTAACCTCTAAAATTGATTTTATATATTAATTTTTTTATTGCAGTAATTTAGACATTTTTAAATATATATTTTTTAATATTAAAATTACTCTATTTATTCAAATGTTATAATTTGAAAGATGATTTAAATAGCAAAACTTTCCAATTAAATGTTGGTTTACATTTTGGATATATATGAAATTGTAATTTTCACATTTTTTTTTTTTTTAAAAAAAACAACTTCAAGATTATAATGCTGTTCATTCTTTTATGCTTTTTTTAAAATGTAGATGTACTTTATACATTGATTAGTCTTTTCATGGAATTTTCAATATAAAATTAAAAATGAGATAATCTGACTGCTAGTTTGGATGAAAAAAAAGAGATCTGCTATTAAATCAGTTTGCATTGAGAGATGCAAATTACAAGGGATCTGTCATTAAAGCAGAATATTACTGGGAATTTTGTTAATTACAACATTTAAGCAAAAACTGATTATTGAGGGAAATATTCTTTAGTTATTAAATTTTACCAGTACTAGTCTATTAGATAGAAATAAGTGCAGTTTATTAATTTAAAGAAGAATTATTTTATTAATGTTGTGATTTTTATATCTTTGCCTATCAAAATTTGTAGTACTTGTAGCCGGTGTAGTTTAGCATAGTGGCAGATTACATAGTTAGCTAAAGTCTTGTGCATTGATTTTTTTGGATGGTCTTAGTTTAATCAATTGAAAAAAAACTGTCATAGTCAAACTGAGACTTTGGTTCTCAAACATCACATGATTTCCCTAACCACTGATTATATTATTTTTAACCTTATTTATATATGTCTGTGTGTACTCTATATTATTTCAGTTGAATGACTAAATAGAAAGATGTGAGTAGTTGTGATGATAAATATACATGCTACTTAATAATGAAAGAGATTTTAGGTGTGGCATAGATCTTAAATACCAAAACAACATACAATATATATATATATTGAAACAGTAAGGTCTGCTTTGCAGATCTTCGTTTCACCTTTTCTCACCTACTTCCTACCCTCATACCTTAGTTTGAACCCCAATCTATCGTAGTGTGTCTGCAATACACTTATATACCGAAAATCCCGCCTAATTTTAAACCACGAGCACAATGCTCGTATTATATATATAACTTATTCCCAAATAAAATAAAATATTATGAATTATGTATTTGTTCACATAATTTACATTTATTAAAAAGTAAGTTATATAAGTCGTAATTGCGCACACACTATGATATCCATTTTAAAACATATCAAAATTATAAATTGTTAGTTATTTTGTTTGGATCTATTTACAAATATATTACCGTCGTAATATATTTTGATTTAAAATAAAATTCATTTAGTAAATATTCGTTTAGTAGATAGATTCAAATATTACAATTTAAAATAAAATAATTTTCGTTTTATTTAATAAAAATCATCCCAAATATTTCTGTTAAAATAAATGAGGGACAATAGTTTAATTATATAAGTTTATCTAAAAACAGCAGCTGTCCACTTAAGTTTTCTTTAATTAGTAGCAGTAATTTTAATTAAATCTAGTTTGTAATTCGAATGTCGACGGGGAAGTTAACAAAAGAAATTAATTAATGTTGAATTCCTTTAGACATTCGGATAGATTTAATTACAGCAGATAAGTCCAATAATTTTGTATGCTCCAGGACAAATCTATTGTTAAATTTTACTATAAAAAGGATGTTTTTCTTTTGTTCTCCATTCTAAGCTTCTAAAGAATTCTGAGTTGTAAAAAGGATTCTAAGCTTTTAAAGGATTCTAAGCTTTTAAAGAATTCTGAGTTGTCTAAAGGTTTCTGAGTTGTTCTAAAATTCTAATAATTTGCTAACCTTGACATGTCCGAGTAGAGGCGTTTAAGATGGCTATGTCCCCTCGGAATAGCCAGCCGCTGCTCCATACCATCAGAAATTATCACACGGATCCCGGAACTGCTGCTGCCGCTGCCAAAATATGAACATTCCAGATTTTGCTGCTGAATTATAAAACCTGCCGAACATCTACCTGCAAATGCGTTTCCAGAGGTAACCCAAATTAACCCAAGAGCTCTTGTGATCACTAACTAACATGCTATAGCTATTTAACATTGTTTTCTTATATTTCACAACTTCATTATGTATTTCTTTCATGTATTTAAATATACTCAACATTTTGCTCTCTATCCTTGGGTTAATATTTTCTATTTATAAAGCTTTCTTTTATTTTATTATGATAATGTGTCAGAATCGTCTTTGACCGAGTGAACTATTCCCTCTATTGAAAGTAAGACGCCGCTATTAAGGCATATTTTAAATTTATAATTTTCCAATTTTATTATCTTGCAAATCACTCGTTCGAGGGCGATTCTTTTCTTTAATGTAATATAATCACATAGTTTAAAATCTACATGCTATTGATTTTAATCTAATATAAGAGTATGTGCGAAGTCAATGATTAAATGTGTCCCCAAATGCATGATTGCGTATATAAATCTATACTTACTTTTCAAACCCGCAAGCATGCATTTTCCTATTTTAATTACCGTGTTCTACTTTCATTATAAAGTTCATCATTGACATTGAGAATGTGCGGACCCTCTTAAATGAATTTCGGGGAATTTGATTGGGCATTTCTCTTAATCCAAGTAAAACCCATTTAGTATGTTTTTATATACACTAGTCTCGTATTGCTGGTACATGAATTGGTTGTTGAGACCGCTTTGTTTTATTTTTCCAAGGATTCTTTACACGGCAAAGTCCGTTCTTTTCGCTTATTGCAAGTTTCCAGGCAGAGGGTGTTCACCAATGACACCCCTGGGAATTAAACGCAATCGTCACACAGTCGCTAAGTTTCGGCTGTTCGTCAAAATACTTTCCTATGGGTTAGCGGCGAGATGCCCTCCGTAATTATTCCGGATCTTCAATATTGTTTCATTTTATATTTATTTTACAAAGCATCCGTGACTTAAACGAGTCACACCCTCCAACTTTATAAATTCACTATCAGCAATACTGACCTCCCAATACAAATCTATTATTATTATTCTCAAATAAATGCTTTGATCCCATTCCCACGTTTGCTTAGTAAGCTTTAGTCCGTACTATTCTCGAAATCAATAAATATTTTAGAACATTTAATTTCAAATATTGTCTTAAACTTGTCTATTTACTCAAAGCACCTCGCACATGTTCCTATCTTGTCAAGCACATTATCGTAACGCTATTAGCCCGAGGAATAGAATATATCATTCTGTTTTAAAACCTTTTGTCATTACTGAAATATAAATGCCAACAATTATTTAATACGCGTCCCTGTCTCATATAAGCAGACAGTGGCATTATATTTATATAAATAAATTGTGTGAAATTATTTAAAACTAAATTTTATCTCTTATTTTATTTGATTCCTATCACTGTCTCGGTCTATATATATATATTTTCTGCATTTCTTTTATAAATCCATAGACGTTAATTAGCCACCCAAACTTATCTTAGTATAGAGTCTTTTGTTTCTCCCTGACCACCAGGCACCGGTCAAAGGTTATACTAGTTGTAGCATCAGATGCGTTATCACGTAGGTGGCGCTGTGAAATTTGGACTTTAGATTCGAACTTAGTATATCTAGAAGGAAACCCCTCCTAGAATGTTCAGTTTCATGTCTGGGGTTTGAATTATGCAGTGTGTTAGCGAGATAGATGATTCTGACTGTTACATAGTAAATTTTTTTTTCCGGGTCCATGGCGCCCCACGTTGGGCGCCATGGACCTGGAAAAAAAATTTACTATGTAACAGTCAGAATCATCTATCTCGCTAACACACTGCATAATTCAAACCCCAGACATGAAACTGAACATTTTAGGAGGGGTTTCCTTCTAGATATACTAAGTTCGAATCTAAAGTCCAAATTTCACAGCGCCACCTGCGTGATAACGCATCTGATGCTACAACTAGTATAATCTTTGACTGGTGCCTGGTGGTCAGGGAGAAACAAAAGACTCTATACTAAGATAAGTTTGGGTGGCTAATTAACGTCTATGGATTTATAAAAGAAATGCAGAAAATATATATATATAGACCGAGACAGTGATAGGAATCAAATAAAATAAGAGATAAAATTTAGTTTTAAATAATTTCACACAATTTATTTATATAAATATAACGCCACTGTCTGCTTATATGAGACAGGGACGCGTATTAAATAATTGTTGGCATTTATATTTCAGTAATGACAAAAAGGTTTTAAAACAGAGTGATATATTCTATTCCTCGGGCTAATAGCATTACGATAATGTGCTTGACAAGATAGGAACATGTGCAAGGTGCTTTGAGTAAATAGACAAGTTTAAGACAATATTTGAAATTAAATGTTCTAAAATATTTATTGATTTCGAGAATAGTACGGACTAAAGCTTACTAAGCAAACGTGGGAATGGGATCAAAGCATTTATTTGAGAATAATAATAATAGATTTGTATTGGGAGGTCAGTATTGCTGATAGTGAATTTATAAAGTTGGAGGGTGTGACTCGTTTAAGTCACGGATGCTTTGTAAAATAAATATAAAATGAAACAATATTGAAGATCCGGAATAATTACGGAGGGCATCTCGCCGCTAACCCGTAGGAAAGTATTTTGACGAACAGCCGAAACTTAGCGACTGTGTGACGATTGCGTTTAATTCCCAGGGGTGTCATTTGTGAACACCCTCTGCCTGGAAACTTGCAATAAGCGAAAAGAACGGACTTTGCCGTGTAAAGAATCCTTGGAAAAATAAAACAAAGCGGTCTCAACAACCAATTCATGTACCAGCAATACGAGACTAGTGTATATAAAAACATACTAAATGGGTTTTACTTGGATTAAGAGAAATGCCCAATCAAATTCCCCGAAATTCATTTAAGAGGGTCCGCACATTCTCGACGTCAATGATGAACTTTATAATGAAAGTAGAACATGGTAATTAAAATAGGAAAATGCATGCTTGCGGGTTTGAAAAGTAAGTATAGATTTATATATGCAATCATGCATTTGGGGACACATTTAATCATTGACTTCGCACATACTCTTATATTAGATTAAAATCAATAACATGTAGATTTTAAACTATGTGATTATGTTACATTAAAGAAAAGAATCGCCCTCGAACGAGTGATTTGCAAGACAATAAAATTGGAAAATTATAAATTTAAAATATGCCTTAATAGCGGCGTCTTATTTTCAATAGAGGGAATAGTTCACTCGGTCAAAGACGATTCTGACACATTATCATAATAAAATAAAAGAAAGCTTTATAAATAGAAAATATTAACCCAAGGATAGAGAGCAAAATGTTGAGTATATATACATGAAATAAATACATAATGAAGTTGTGAAATATAAGAAAACAATGTTAAATAGCTATAGCATGTTAGTTAGTGATCACAAGAGCTCTTGGGTTAATTTGGGTTACCTCTGGAGAAGCATTTGCAGGTAGATGTTCGGCAGGTTTTATAATTCAGCAGCAAAATCTGGAATGTTCATATTTTGGCAGCGGCAGCAGCAGTTCCAGGATCCGTGTGATAATTTCTGATGGTATGGAGCAGCAGCTGGCTATTCCGAGGGGACATAGCCATCTTAAACGCCTCTACTCGGACATGTCAAGGTTAGCAAATTATTAGAATTTTAGAACAACTCAGAAACCTTTAGACAACTCAGAATTCTTTAAAAGCTTAGAATAACTCAGAATTCTTTAGAAGCTTAGAATGGTGAACAAAAGAAAAACATCCTTTTTATAGTAAAATTTAACAATAGACTTGTCCTGGAGCGTACAAAATTATTGGACTTATCTGCTGTAATTAAATCTATCCGAATGTCTAAAGGAATTCAACATTAATTAATTTCTTTTGTTAACTTCCCCGTCGACATTCGAATTACAAAACTAGATTTAATTAAAATTACTGCTACTAATTAAAGAAAACTTAAGTGGACAGCTGCTGTTTTTAGATAAACTTATATAATTAAACTATTGTCCCTCATTTATTTTAACAGAAATATTTGGGATGATTTTTATTAAATAAAACGAAAATTATTTTATTTTAAATTGTAATATTTGAATCTATCTACTAAACTAATATTTACTAAATGAATTTTATTTTAAATCAAAATATATTACGACGGTAATATATTTGTAAATAGATCCAAACAAAATAACTAACAATTTATAATTTTGATATGTTTTAAAATGGATATCATAGTGTGTGCGCAATTACGACTTATATAACTTACTTTTTAATAAATGTAAATTATGTGAACAAATACATAATTCATAATATTTTATTTTATTTGGGAATAAGTTATATATATAATACGAGCATTGTGCTCGTGGTTTAAAATTAGGCGGGATTTTCAGTATATAAGTGTATTGCAGACACACTACGATAGATTGGGGTTCAAACTAAGGTATGAGGGTAGGAAGTAGGTGAGAAAAGGTGAAACGAAGATCTGCAAAGCAGACCTTACTGTTTCAATATATATATATATATATAGTTTTAGAAGTTCTTAAATAAATAGAATTAACTTGGTGATGAAAAATTTTATATATGATGTGCAATTATTGATTGCTACTTGTCATAACTTAGTGTTTAAATTATTAGATCAAATCATCCAATTTGTTAATTACTTATTCACATATTTTAACATGGACTTTAAAGAGGCTTAAAATTTTCATTCCAAATAAGTGTGCAATACTCAAATTAGCTATTATATTTTTTTTAGAAGATTATTACCATCAATTTGGGAAAGCTGTTTTTTTTTACTTTATTGTTTTTCTTTGGAGATTATTGTAAATACCTTTAGTCTGTAATAATCTACTTAAAAGTTATTTTACAATTTTTATTTTACTCAATATTTCTACAAGTTTTTATATTATCTGCTTGCACTTAATAAATTAATATATTACATTTGTTACTATCATTTCATTAGATTTGAAAATTACTTCGTAATAAATCGAAAGATTTCACATTGTTAATTTATATATAGAATTTAGTGAATTAAATGTGAAGATGTTTAAAGCTTCATATTCTTAGTACAAAGTGCTTGAGTCTGGCTTATTTATATATAAATTTAACTAGAGAAGAAGGTGGGAACCATCTTTTTTTCTCATAAAATCTCTGCCTTGGGTTTTGAATTGAGAGTTCCTTGTGCAGTCATTATTACTTCTGATTGGCTGTTATATAAGCATTTTAAAGGCACATCTGCCAAAGGTTTCAGTCTTTCATGTTATTATACTCTCTTAAGTAATTTTCCAATAGTATAGGTTTATTTTGCAGAAAATTAATGATCTTTATTTAATATAGTGAGGTGTATTAAACATATCATCTCACCTTTCTTTCATGGAAAGAATTTAAATACACAATATAATTATTGTATTGTTATTTCTTCATTTATGATTAATTTAGAGTCTTATATATATATCATTAAAATCATTCAACATTTAGACAATCCCAACATCAAAATTAATAATCTTAACCTGTTATCAAAACAACCTTCTTTTAACAATAAAGGTGGAATCCATTTTTAGTATCTATATAAATCTATTGGACCATAAACAAAGATTGAAACTAGATTAAAATTATTAGTATACAGAAGTTTAAGTAAACCTTCTTAAACAAACTGGTAAATATAACCTCTTCTGAATATAGACTAATAAATAGTCAATTATAACATTACAAAAACTGCAATTATAATTTTCAAATTGCACTCAAAGTATTACTTAAATAATAAGTGTAATAATGCTCAAGACTCTATATATACACACACATATTTTGTGACAATGTTTTTGAATAGTGTATGTAAGATTAAAAAGTGTACAAATAATAATAAATTTATTTAAAACATGATAATAATGATCTAAGTATTTAATTAAAATTGACCAAGATCAGAGGTTAAAAATAAATAAAGAAAATAATAAATAACAAAAAAAATCTATTTGAATGTATGATTAATTGTGTTATTAAAAAGCAATATGTAATTAAAAGATTAAAGTTAATTGACTTATATAAATACTTCCCCTTCTCTTTACTCTCTCATTATCAACACTACAAAGTAATGATTAGCAGATAAGGGTGCTGATTCATTTGGAAAGTCTCTTTTATGTTATTGTATTTTGTAATGTTGTAATATAGTTGAGATATGAATCTTTATATTACTAAATATTGAACCACAAATTCGTGGAGAGATTTTAAAATGTCCTAGATTTTAAATCCTAATCTATTTTATAAATGAAAAGCAATGAATTTTTTAAAAATAGTTCTGCAAATAAAAAATCAAGATATGGGCAATGAATGAGATACACCCTCTTAATTATTATTAAAATTTATTCTATTGGTGGAACCTTGTACATCTTCTATGAAGTTAATAGTGTGAGATTAAATTTAGCATCTGTTTTACTTATAACATGTTATCTTTACTTACTATTTTCTTATATGCATAGTACGTTAGTCTATGTGATGACAAATTATATTATTAAAATATATAGTTTTTTCACATGTAGGATGTCCATATATGTTATATATATATATCAATAATTAATATTGAATAGATATAATTATAACACATTTTGCATTTTATTTAAAGGAATTTGGAACTGAAATTCTTAACGTAAAATTATTTTTTTCTTTGTTTGATATATATCTAAAATTCATAGATTTGATCAGTTGTAGGATTTTTTTATAATTAATCTTTAAAAATATTTAGATAATAGAAATTATCAATTAAGCATATTGGAAAAATAGTTGCAAGAGAAAATAGATAAGAGAAGGGGGGATAATAGCAAATATTGTTTAATACGTTAATATTCAATTACAAATTGATGTTGTAATAAAATTGTTGTTTTTTTCTCATGTGTCATAGCATCAGCTGGGAAGCGAACCCTCTAACCTGGGATAACTGCTTGTAAAGCAGTTGTCACTGACCCCTCGACCACTAATGCTCGACAAATTGCTTGTTTTTAATATTTAAAACTACATAAGTATTATTTAAGAAATAAATCATAGCAGGATTTAGTAGTTATTAAAACCTGGCCAATTCCTGACACAAAATTTTTAGTAGCTAGATATTTCATATTGCAAGATGAAATTGAAGCTAGAAATATTACATAGGATAATTCATCCATGAAGGATAAATATGTGATATTATTTTAGTTATCATATATACACATAATCAGGATAAATATTCTGTTAGATTAATGTCACATTGACCATGAACAGAGAGTGGTATGAATGAATAATTATTTGACCTACCCTTACCCAGTTTTGTTTTGAATTGGATGGTGTTCAACTGAATGTAAAGCTAATCATAATTAATTAATTCTATATAATGTAAATACTATCTATTTAGATTTGATGTTTAATCTTGAGGAAACCAAAAAGATTTCTATAGGTAAAAGAAGTTAGCAGAAAATTATTGTATCTAAATCTTATCAGCTGTGTATTTAAAATTTCTTCATTTTATTCCTGTTTCTATTCTTCTTTATGTTTCATTACTGAATTGCTTTAGATAGTTTAACTTTTTTATTTGTCTTTCTTATTTATATAATAGAGACTAAATGAAAAACAATAATGTGTTCTTTAAAATGTAAACATCTATTGTATCTTACTCTGTTTTTCAAACACTATAACTACTTTCTGTTTACTATCATGTTTCAACTATTTTTGTTCTATTTTTTTATTATCATTTATCACAGTCTCCTGCAACATATATCCAGTTGAATACTTAAACATCCTCCCTTTTTTTTCTTCTATTATTTTTTTTTAACTTTTTCTTTCTCTTTTTTAAATTCAAAGCTTAATTTAAAAACTCCAATCATTTAATTTATGATTATGTTTTTTTGTAAAAAAAATATATCATGATGAATAGAGGGAAAAATGAAGATAAATATGTGGAAAAATACTGAAGGGATTTAGCTTTTATAAAACTAAAATGTCATTTCTATTACATATATATTGTAATGGTTATATTTGTACATTTGCTTAACAAAATCTAGAGTTTTAGTAAATCATCCCAAAGCTGATTGAGATGAGGTTGTTGAGACCTTGAATTCAATCTCACCTCACTTCTTTACTAATGCTCCAATATTTACTATCTTATGGATGACATTTTGAGACCACAGCACTTTCCTTCAATTATGGCCAGCAGCAGCACATCGGTAAAACATGAGAATATAGGAAATTGACATATTCCAAAGTATATAGGTATAGCATGACCAACATTATTAAATTTGGATTGTGATTCATGATAACTAAATATTAATAGTTAACTAATTAATAATGAGCAAAGTTGAGACACTAAGCAGAAGTTAAAATTTAAATAGATTTAATAAAAGTCAAAATTTAAATGATGAAATAAATAAAAGAAAATAATAAATTTACAATAAGATTACATAAATTGTCTCACTTGCAGGTGATGATTCTAGGGTTACAAGCAGTTCTGATTTACATATATAGCATTTCATATTACTCACAAATGATGTCGGTTTACAGGTTATAAACTGTTTAATTTAATTTTGCTTGTTATATATATCACTCACAGGTGATGAATTTTACATAATATAAGTTGGGTTTTCATGAGTTTTATAATTACGATATTATAAATTGATTTAATTTGCTCATGATAATCTATGCCTAGTTTATGCTATATATTTGAATTTAGATTTGCTTTAGGCAGCTAGTAGATGTGATTATCATTATTTATAAATAATATTTGGTTTAGCGCATATCATTTAACATATTCTCTATATAGCTTATATGCCTACAAAATTAGATTCTGCTTCAGATTAATGCTGAAATATAAATTATTATGGTGGGATGAACTGTTGATAGGCAATTAGACTTCAGATACCAAGGTGCTTACAAAGTATACAACCTGAGCCTGTGTGGCTCGAATGTGGGCTTGCTCACCAGATTTGTTACCAAATAACTGGTTCCCTAAACACCATACTACTTCATGATAATGAGACCTTTTTGTCTGAGTGATCAAACAACTAATACAATACTCTGGATCCTCGTACTCCAGTCCTAAATATGAAGAATGGGGTGGTTCTTAAAACCTATGCCCATTTAAAGAAGAAATAGTTGTTCGAACTAAAGAATGGGATGGCTCTTAAAACCTATGCCCATTTGAAGAAGAAATATATAGCAAGGAGTATATATGCTGACACATTTCCTAAGGACACATTCACTCCTGACTACATCATTATATAATAAATTATGATGCAAACAATAGTTTCCTTCCATGAAACTACTGTAAATAAGTTCATAATCTAGCATCTATAACTATGCTATTAAGTAAAACTTATGAATCTAATTTGCTAAGCCAGCTATATAGCCATTTATATAACTCTAGGGAGGACTACAGCATATTTTGGATAATTACAATATTAAATTCTAGCTTTATGCCGTATTTCATCACCTCAGCTAAGTATTAATTAAATATTTCATTTAAAGCAAACCTATTTTAAAGCATTTATAAGCTTTTAATTATATCTCAGATAAAATTTATTTTATCCATTTCAGAAGGGAATTTTGTTTGTGCATTAATAAACATGAAATTACATATGTGTGAGAAAATCTAATCACTTCTCACTAATCATTTAACTATGAATAAACTTCATTCTGAACAAACATAGCATAAACAAATACATAATTGAAAAGAAAATAATATTGGCATAGATTTAATTAAAAAAAACATAAATTTAAAAATAAGATTTTACATAAGTGAAATCTAAGATTTGGCTTTATTTGCTTAGTTTAAAAGGGTCTGAAATAAAATAGCCTAAATTAGATTAATTCAGTTTAGTATTAGTTTAATTCATTTACGAAAATTATCAATAAAAGCAAATATTATCAGGCTAAAGTAATTTAAATATGTAAAATAAGTGGGAATCATATACCTCAATTGAAATTCAGGCAAGACTTACAATTTAAATAAAAGAAAATAAAAATTACATTTTAATTTAGGAATTGATATTCAGAAATTTAGAATACATTAAATTATATTGACCATTGATAGTAAGTTTAGCTAGCTTTAGAAGTTATGAAGTTTAAATTAAATGTTTATGTTAGATTTGTAGAGATCTGTTACCACTCTAATTTCTCTGCTATGGGAAGGTGGCTTGGTCTTGAGCACTTTTTTTGATGGCATCGACTATTGGTTCTTCTTCTTCCACATTCTGTAGACTATCTTCCAAGCTAGAAAGCAAGAAATTGCCTTTTTACCCCATCATCATCAAGATTAACAATTTTACAAAATACTGAATAAAATTTCACTTAAAATAGTAAAAGAGAGTGTGTTTCAAAATGGCTGCAGTAAGTTTATATACTCACCCCCTCTTCCCCCTCTTTTTCTTTGTTGGTAGTTTCAGATTTGTTTTTCTAGTTAATTTGCTATATTCTTGGAAATCTGGGATTCCTGCTGTTATCGATTTTTTTTTACAGGTGGGTCCCTCAATCTTGACCAGGTTAATTTATTCATAGTTGTTTTAAAATCTATTTTTATTTTTAAAATTTTAAG
>JAQFVV010012396.1:15983195-16167785 GCA_028023455.1 Epiperipatus broadwayi
ACTTACAAGATGCTAAATAAACAGATTAGAGATTAAGTATTAAAATTTGTGACCATATTTGTGTTTTATAGATTGATTTATATGATTATAGCAAAACTCATCTTCACTTTTTTATCACTATCTTTCTCTTTAGACTTAATTAAGATGGACACACTCATTTACAAGTGACTGCAAAGAAATGAAATTAAATAATATATTTGAATCTATGAACAAAAATTGAGATCATGTCATTGGCTTTAAAATAAACTTGAAATTAATATCTCAAATATTAGTTGCAGACTAATATAAAGTTAGCTTATCTGTTGACTTAAATTCTGTCATATCCATCTTTTTAATTTACAAAATACAATAAGTGCATTATCTAATTTTTTTTTTTTTTTTAAATTATCAGTAACAATCATTTTTTATAGTTTTTTGTTATTGATATTATTTTTCATTTTTTCACAGGTGTTTATTCTTTCACATTTTATAGATTCTTGTAATTTATCATTTATTACATATCCATATTAATAATACAAATCTTTTATATTATACAAAAACTTTTTTATATAAAATTTTAATGCTTCATAATAAAATCAGTTCATTATTTCTTATTTACTGATGCATATATTGGTACAACATATTGTCACAATGTTTTTCAACTTTTGAGGAAAATATATATTCAAGTCATTGCTTGCATTGCATAAAATACAAAAGTGTTCTATGAATGATAAAAAAATAATATTATTAGTTGTTTTCTCCTGAGTAATATATTATCTGCTTGTTTTATTTAGGCTGTTCAAAAGGAAATTGATTATTGTGATAGTGGAATCACTCATCTCAAATTTTGGTTAATCTTTTCTATCTTTTCACTATCAATTTTTCAATTATTATAACTTTTGTAATGAATTAGATTATCTTATGACATGATCGTAATATGACAATTTCAACCTGGTCATCCAATTGCCAATAGATTTGATGATAAAAGTGATCTTCAGAATGTGATATATTTTAATGTCATTAACATTTGGGACATATGTTTTAACCATAAAATAAGCTTAAGCTAGAAAAATTTTTTGATTTAAATCCTGACTAAAGAAAATGAAAGGAAAAAAAATGTGATCATATCTTTAATAGCACCTGATGTAACAAGCAATTAGGCTTAAGAATATTTTTATTAATTTGTATATTATTTTTAGTATAGATTAGAAAAAACAATAATCATTTGTTATATTAAAAGTTCTAAGATTTATTCCATAAAAAAAATTGTTTAAAATTTCTGAAACTCATCTTCACTATTTATAGGTTTTTAATCTTTATGATAAGAAATTTTTCATTGGTTCAAACACACATGTATATATTGACAGTTGCTTTCTCCATTTCAAAAGTCAATTATTTTGAAATCCAAATATATATATACTTATAGGGGTTGTTTGCAAAGGAAAGAGAAAGTTTTGTTATTTAAAACCTTGTATTTTTTTTTTTTTTGTAAGAGTGTGTGCCATTATCTGATTATATTTTGAAATCATAAAGAATTGCTTTGAAAAGATTTTAAGATTTTTTTTTGTTTGTTTGTTTTAGTTTTAAACTATTGTGGTTAAAACAAACCAAAATTTTATTATAAAAGCCAAGACTGGTTTTAAAGTGGTGATATCTCAATCTAAAAGCTTGGATGAGAGGGGTTTTCTAATTAATTAAGATTTTAATGGTGTTTAATGAAAAAAGAAGAAAGAAAATAGCCTTGGTTAGATTTTTAATTAAGATCTGTCAGAAAATAGAAAATCCAATATCAAAATTCTTTTTTTTAAAAAAAAAAAAAAGGAAAGAGGAGGAGAAGAAAAGATCATTCAGTTTTTTCTCTTGTGGATAGACACTAATTACTAAAGAAACAATTCAAAAAAGAAAAAAAGATCATCTAGTTGTTATCATAGACATTTCAACCCTCAAACCAATTTCCCATAAAAAGGTGCATACGTTTATTACTGGAGCTAGTAATCACCACTTTCCAAAGCAGAAACTACCAGCCTTGCAGAAAAATATCAAAGATAGGCCATGCTAAAAACCAATCTAAGATAAACATCAGAGCTCTAAAGTCATTTCATCATTAACGTCTCTTAATTTAAACGTTCAAGACTGATTCGGAAATTTGCCTTCATACTCTGTGACTTCCTGGAGATCAAAAAGAAAATAACAGTAGTGTACACTTATTGGAACGGAACCTTGCACATGCCTTTATAATGAATCATAAGGAAATATGGAAGCCTCGAAAGTAACCTAATATTATTATCTTAACCAGGACTTAAGTCTCTAGGCTTAAGAAAAAGAAAGACGAGCATATGATAGGCTTATTTGTATAAGTTTAGTTATTTTAGTTTATTTATAAATTTTTTTATTATTATGTGTATTTACTATTGTGATCTATGAATTGTAAATAATTAATTCAAGATTTTATTTCTATTGGTTTGTAAGAGAGTGTATTGAAAGTCAGTGTCTTGTATTCATTTTTTAAAATTTATTATATGTTGTTACGGACTTTGGCAGATAACTGTAGTTTTTCTTCTATCTCACCTGTCCCATTTAATTTGAATCAATTTAGTTTAATGTGTGTCTGCGTTTCCTGCAGACCGTGGCTCTTTTGGCTGGCAGTTTATTGATTATGGTTTAATTCTGTTTTCTTTTATGCCATATAGAGTGTGCGATTTTTTATTATTATTATATTTAATATTATGTAAATCATAATCTTTTCAATTTCCTTGTATGGAGGTAACCTTAAGTGCTGTATAATAAACACAAGCCCTTATGAGTATTTAAGGAGCTTAGGATGTCCTTGTGTTAGTCCTGATGTCTTTTCCTGGGTTAAGGGGCAATCACCTCGCATTGTTTGTTAACTTCCATTCAAGACAGCGTTTACTAAAAATCTCTAACAAGGGGATATATAACTAATACTCATATGGTAGATAACAAATGAGAATAAATCCCTAAAGAGGAGCAAATAGAAATGAAAGGAGAATGGAATTTATGTAGGTAAATCATTGGCAGGAAGATCATGACAATTCCCTATAAGCTTAGGTGAGAAAACAAAATTATCTGCCGAAGTTTTTGATATACCATAATCTTCACTTGCACTCTCGGACAAATAAGGTTAAGAAATTTGGGTGAAACTTTTATTTTTTTCTTATGACTAATATTTGTTTAGAATTTAATAAATCTAAGAATTATTAATATTTTTTTTTTGCTGATGTTTGTTTCTGTGTCCTGTTGCTCAATTGTCTGGTAATAGTTAAGATCTCTTTCTCTCCCTATGCCTAGCTGGTGGCATTTCTATCAGACTGTTTATCGTCACTTAACTTCTGATCACCATAAATCAAATTTTCTAGGTCAACAGTGGCCTAGGTATTAGAAGATGTGAGTAACCAGTACATTATAATGAGAGTGGTATAGTAAAGTTATGCTGTTAATATAGGCATGAAGATTTGGGTGTTTGATACCTCTAGCTTACTTGAAAAGTGAAATTTGTATGCAAATGTAATCATAGTGGCAAAGATTAGCTTAACTTTCTGCTTGCATTAATGGTTGTGATATAGTAGGGTTAAGATGAGCGATGCTCTGATAAAAAAAAAAAATGTAGGTACTTATTTTTCAATCAGCAAGCTACCTTACATCACTTGATAATGAATCTGCAATGATTTGAATATCCTTTGGGTTTTATATCTATAATAAATATGAATTTGATCCAATGCTAGGTAATTCTTTTTTGTTTCATCTAATGATTATAGTTTTATATTGATTAGGTTTTTAAATTTATCTAATTATCTTCCTAAGAGATATTTGTACTTTTTCTGTTGCTTTGAATTTTCTATTGCTTTTGTTTATGTTTATTTATATCTTATTAGAAGATAAAAATTCATTCACACACACATTTATTTTGCCTTTAAGAGAAATAAATTGATTTCAGTTAAGAACTATCTCAACTGTCAAAAAGGACTGGTGTTTTTTTAATTTAAACTCGGAAATTAAAAGCCAATAAACCCACTACACTGGCTAATGCATGTCGGTGAACAGCTCATCCATGTTTGTATACTATATGAATAATCATATAGTAATAACAACTGCAATGACAAGAATGTATGGAGTGGACATTAGGAATTTGCCCTGCTCGGTTCTTTTAAGGCCTCCTAGAAGAATCAAAGGGTCTCTTTATCTTATTATTAATATCTATTGAGAAACAGCAATATAAGATAATATTAGATGATTGGTTATCATCATGTCAATAGCAAAAAATTTTTTTGCAAATTATGATAAAGATCATAAATTACTTTTAAATAATATGTTGAAAATCATGAATAGTCAGATAAATGTTATTCATGAGCTCATCTAGAGTTGACATCATCTTGATGAGACTAATAACATTTTGCAAAACAGTTATTTTCTTGTGTTTTGGGTTTATTAAAGAATGCTATTCTTTCTAAATGGATTGTCTTTTGGCTATATATCAGTGAACGAATGAAGCTCAGACAATCTAAAGGAATCTATCTATTTTCACAGAACCTGTCATAATGAAAAAACTTAGAATATTAAATATGCCATATAATCTGATTAGTGGAGCCAGTCAAGTCCAGGTTGGTTAATATGAAATTAATGACTGGTTATGCAAAGATAGATGATCAGATTCTGTGTGGTATATAAATATGCTGCTGGTACAAATTATAAAAAAAAATATTTATAACTAAGAAGAAAGTTCACGATTTGTAAAAAATGCAAGGAATATTGCAAACAATAAAACTTCACATTATTGCACAAGAATTAATTAAACCAAGTATTCCTTTATGTAATAGCAAACTCTACAAGAATATAATCACTAATCATGTGCCTATTCTTCAGGTAAGGTGCAGCATGTATTATGAATAAAAAAAAATGAGCTCATTTTGTCAAGACTTACAATATGAATGATTGAATATTCATTGTCACACTATCAACAAATCATGTAGACGCCACATATTTTCATCTACTTGCCAACATATGATGCATAAGATTCTAAAATTGAAGAAATTTATTCAAAACTTGAAAACACTATTAAATTTTTTAAGTCAAAGAAAATGCTCATATTAATTGGAGACTTCTATGGAAAGTGAAAAATACGAAAGCATATGATTGTTAAAAATGTAGTAGACTAATAATAAATATATTTTCAATACCAACCCTATTCTTTATTTATTTAGCACTCAATAATATTTCAAATAGATTGTTTTTATTTGGAAAAGATGACGATAAATGATCATTAACATCAAGATCATGCTTCAGACAGAATTAAAACTTAAGTCACATAAATAAAATTATCATACAAAAAGAGATGCTCAGAAATGTCAGACTTCCAAAGTAGTCCAATTTTGATAAAGTCGTTGAAAAAAATAGGTTGATATTAAAAAATGAAATTTGGCAACATTAAAAATTAGATACAATAATATTTCAAAAATCTAGACATTAAGCAAAAAATAATTTTGTGATTTGTCACAATTGAATACAAAGCTGAAAAAAATGTCAGAAATTAATTATAAAATTTGATTTTATCATGAGGTTTTTTTTTATATAATCCATAAAACATATTTTAAATATTATACTCCCTAACTTAATATATAGTATTATTTTATCTTTTAGCATAAGCCTTTTCTGTTCATTGGATGTTTGTGGATGAAGAAATTTTTTTATTAATTATGTATTATTTTTCTTGCATATGAAATTAAACTATTGTTGAAAAATGGATAAGAACTTTTACATGAAAATTTGCTAGAAATTAGATATTTATACATTTAGTATGATATTTCTCATGAATTCAGATCCTGAAAATAAATAATTAAAATTTTTCAGATCTATTATAATAAATACAAACTGAAATAGTTGAGATATGGAAAGAATATTGTGGCATTTTTATTACAACTCATATTACCCATGTACATGAAGAACAATGGTACAAAATGCATCTAGAATCAAATATTCTATCAAAAACATATCATTTTACAAATAATAAAAGAGAAATGAAATCTTCCAATCAACTTTGAAAAACAATTTGATTAACCCAATTAATTATTACAAGTACAGAATAATAATAATTATTTCACATGCCAGTACAATAATATTTCAACATTATTAATGTTCATCTAAAGGCATTCATTCTTTCATAAATATTCAATGAGCAGTTGAGATTTATGTCTAGAAAAGTCAAGCGTTGGTGGCCTTGTGGTTAGCATAGTTTCCCTTCCAAGCAGCTGGCTTGGGTTCGCTTCCCGGTCAATGCTTTGATACATGAAAAAAAAAAAAATAGAACAGATATTAAAGATTTTTTAGTGGTTAGATAATATTAACCAAATTATTGGCCATAAATTTCATAAGAGGTTAAAATATAACCTGAAATGATGAAATATGGAGGGATAATGCACTATACTCATGACATGACTACACTCTGAGATTTATAGATTGAGATTATTTATTTATTTAGACAGTTTGACTATTAGCAAAGTATCATAAAGGAATCTATACAAATGATAACCAAGAGATCAGTGGCTTTATTAAATCTGTCAAATCTGCCAATGTAATTATGGACTTGACAGCCATTAACTATAATGTTTTGTGTTCACATTTTCATAAAATAATTGGCTGTTAAGTAGGTAAATGCATTGACCATAAATTATCTTGAATCTGATGATAAGGCTTTAATTCCAGGAAGGAAAATCAAATCCAGTTACTCTTTACTGTTAGACTTGGAAAAAGAAATTGGTTGAAATCTTATAAAAAATTCATTATAATTCTTGGGTTGTAGATGCTTGATTGAACATCCAGAAAAGTGTTTTTGATTTGAGGGGACTTGTAGCAGTTTTTACTGAGATAATGAAAGAATGCTATTAAAATTTATTTTAGATGTTTGTAAATATAGGGACAATTTTCTGATATTATTTTAAATCTCACAACTTTTATAATTGATATAAGTATTTGATAAAATAAGCAACCTTGTAACATCATTTTACTAAAATTATAATGTCTGTGCTCCATTTTTTTTTTTTAAAAAAAAAAAAGGAAAATTGTGGTTTCCTTTTTTATGTACAATATGGCATGCCAAGCTTGATAAATAACATTAAATTTTGTTTTATTAAATTAATAATACTTTAATTATTTTTCTGCTTCACTGTGTAGTTAAAATTGTTCATCTTTAACTTTTTTTTTTAGTGTAACTACTTTTTATTACTTGTCCTTGAATTGTTTAATTACTTTACCATAAAAGTAGTATCTACTTGGTGATTTCTACATGGAACCAGAAATGGAAGGCGGAGGGAACACTAATTGTTCTCTCTCCTTTAAAAAAATATAATTTATTAACGTGTATATAAGTTAAATGTAATTGTTACCAAATCATGTATACTTTGAAATAATCCAGAATAAATTAGGGTGGAGATCTGGATTTTTTTTTTTTTTTGAAATTGTTTCATTGTAAATCTCAAATGTCATCTTAAATAAAACTGCCCGTAGCTATTTTCTTTAGAGTTTGGAAACTATCAGAATGATAGTCATCAGGTTTATTTATGTTTTTTTATTATTAAAACTGATAGTTTATAAGGCGCCATCTGCCATCTTGATGATCTCAATTCTTCTTTTTGGTCTTATTATTTCCTCTTAGTTCTTTGATATGCTATCACTGCAAAATGTCAAAAAGTGAAAACACACACACACACATACGTATATAAAAGAAATTTAGGAAAACGAAAGCAAATCAGTTGATAGTAAGGTTTAATTTATTCTTACTTTTAATTTATATTTAAAATTAAACATTTCAAATTTAAAGGATATTGGAAGTAATATTAAATAAATGAAGTGTGGCATTTAGATGTACCTATTGAAGAGGAAACATTTAATGCAAATCTTTCCTAATTAGTAAATAATTCGACTATACCAGGAGTGGGCAATTGTTTTGGCTCCGGAGCCGCAGAGGTTGGCAAAGGGCCCCACACCTTTTTTTCATGACACAATAAACACACTGCTTTATTCCCTGTATTACCAAAGAAATATTTGTTTGTCCATTCTTCATAAAACACCTAACATTCATCACTGATTTTACATTTTTTCGGAGGATTCATGGTTTCACTAAAGTTGGAAATGTATATATTTGCTAATGCAAAGACAACATTGAAATTAACCAGATCAACTGGCAAAGCACTGCACATGTGTATTGGCGTGGCCATCCTAGTGGAAGATACGAAACAAATCTTCGGTCGCATACGGGAAGGAAATCTCAGTTTAAGGCGGATTTTTCTGATTGTCTTGGTGGGTCACATAAAAACTCTTAGTGGGCCGCATGTGGCCCTCAGGCCACTATTTGCCCACTGCGGAACTATACACATTCTAATAATAAACTTCTCATGTCTTTAAAGCTATTCATAAACAAAACAGTCTTATAATGCTCCACTGCACAGCAAAAGCCTTTCTCATAGCCTCTCAGTAGGGTAACAATGAAAAAGAAGATATTTTGCCAGGCTTGCCAGAGTTTGAAGTATTTTTCCATTCTTGTTTTATCTTTAGTTAAAAATAATTAGATACCCATTTACCTGTTGGATACCTGATTTGCAATGGGTTGGCTACCTCAAAGAAAGATCACAAACTTACTAAAAAAAAATTCCAACACTATTTAGCCTATATTTGAACTCAGGTCATTTGCATGGAATATGGATTCTCTGCCATCGCATTATAGGATCACTAAAGCATCTATATGCCATTGACAAACTTAAATAACTATTGAATGAAAACATGAACTATTAATTTTAATATCTATTGGATATAATTTCAACACCGGTATCATCATCATTTTCAATGATTATCATTCTACTACTGGATGAAGGTCTTTCCAAGTTCAGTTCATCTCTAATATCAGGCCTCTCTTCTCTACATTACACTTTCTTATTTTATCCATTCATCTCACGTGTGGTCTCTTTCTAGGTCTTTTACAATCATTTAGAATCCAATTATTATCATTTCTTCTCGCAATATATCCGTTTCAATTCTACTTCAATCTCTTAATTTTTTCAGTGATGCCAGTAACACCGGTTTGTTCTCTCATCTATGTATTTTGTTTTCAATCTCTTGAATAGTCTGGAGTTTCTGTATGACTCTTTTGTTTGAGGTCCAAGTCTCAGATCTGTATGTAAGAATTGGTAATACATTCATTAAAAACCTTCCTTTTCAAACACATATGCATATTTCCTTTTAATATTAAATTATTTTTAACAAAAGCACTTCAATCAAGTTTAATTCTATGATTAATTTCATCCATTATGTTTCCATTTGTGATAATAATTTGACCAAGATATTTGTAGTTGTTCACTTCTAACTCATTATTAATTTTTATTTTCTTCTTTTGAGAAAGATCATTGAACATTAGTTTAGTCTTTTTAACAATTACTTTTACTCATACTTTCATCTGATAACTTTTGCAACATTTCCTGAAGGCTCTAAAGTATTATTTGCAAAAAGAACTACATTATCTGCAAAATACTTCTTGCAGAACAGCTTCAAAAAGTTTTGGAGATGTGAAGTCACTTTGTCTTATACCCTTCTCAATAATCTTTTTAGTATCATTATGTAATATAATTGTTGCTGTTGTATTTTTATAAACATTCTTTAGAATATGATAGTATCTTGTATATACCTGTATATACTAATTTTATATCATTATAGCCTCTTTATAATAATCAGTAGAATGTTCACTGTCACAAACACACTTATACATTGTAAAATACACCCCAGTTTAGGGTTTTTCTTTCTTTCCCTCTCTTCATTTAGCCATTAAAAATGTCCCCCCTTTCCCCAGCAATATCAAGTATGGTAAATGTTCTTTGTTAAATGTTAATGATTACAGTTTTCAATTGCTGTTTTTTAGGAAAAAATTAAAATCCTAAATTAAGTAGATCAGTTGACAAATTGAAAAAGAAATGACGGAAAACATGCTAATTAATTAGACTTATTGTGTTTTTAGCGTGATAGTCATGAGAACTTGAAAAACTTTCTCATAATTTTGTCACAACATTCTGGTCAGGCATTTCTAATAGTTAAAAGTGATTTTTGTTGGAATTGTAAATTCCTGTAACACCACACAATCTGTTAACATAGTAGTATTGTTTTTCATTCGATATTATGACCTAGTATAAGCCCCATAGTAATCATTAGATATAGAAGACCAGTGCATCAAAAATCTCTCTAATGCCTATTAAAAAGTAAAAAAGGCTGCTAGAGAAATGCACTAGATCTAAAGATTTAGTAGGTACTGTGCTAAGAGATCCAAGGTTTCCCACTCATGAAAACCAGAAGCTAGAAACTAACATAGTAGTATTGAATGAGTATACCCTGGATAGTGATTTTGATGCACTAACCTTTTAGCATCCATTGATTGCTAGATGACAATATTGTATGGAGAAAGTTTACTACTGTGTTAATATTTAAATACTGAACTGGATTCAGATCTGTATAAGAATACAAGTGAATTAGCTTGGATTAAAAACATTGTGTTTTTAGTTTAGCCTCATGGTTTATAGATAACTAAAAACTAAAAGGTGGCTTCTAGAGAGGTGCATTAGATCCCAAGATCTAGATATTGTCCTCTCAAATCCAAGGTTTATCATTGATGAAAGCTATAAACTAGGAACTAGCAGAAAATTGGATGAGTAGACTCTAAATAGGGGATGTTGATGCACTAACCTAGTATCCATTGATTACTGTTGCTCACTCTAGGTGGCAACTTATATGGAGAATGTTGCTATTGTATTATTATATGCACCATTTTCTTATCTTATTATTTGCTGTAGTTTTTACTATTTTTCTTAATATTTATCTTGTTTGTCCACTCCAAAGTAAATAATTGATTTTTTTTACATTATAGAATTCATTTTTTCTAAATCATATCTTCTAATCTGAATTGGATTTGTAATCATTTCTTTATTATCGTTGATTTCTATAAACTATTGTGGCATATTTTTAAAGAGGTATTTGTTAGTATTATTATCATTTTTATATTAGTTTTACAGAAAACAATGAAAGTAAGTGATTTACCTTTTTTAAATTGGAAAAAAAAATCAAACATGTAACATGAAAAGTGAATAGATTCAATTGATAGAATATTTCCTAATTGAAAGAAGGAAACAAAAATTTTGGCTTAGTCATGTGAACAAGAATTGTTTACTCTATTTTAGTATTCATACTTCATTTGAAAATGAATAATCTAACCATGATATTAAATAAATGTGAGAGCATAATCAGTTACTCTACAAGTATTAGTTTGTGTTTTTCATTTTCATCACATAATTAGAATATTATATATTTGAACAACAGTGAATGATTTTTATTGAAATTAAAGCAATAGTGTATTTTTAGATTTTATTGGATTTTTCAGGTAATTTTAATTTTTTTTTTATAAAGAACATCAGTGAAATTTTAATTGCTTTTATTGAAAAGGTTAAGTTGAGGATATACTATACAGTTGCTAAAATTTGACACAAGTTATTGAAGTTCTTTTAAACAATCAAACAAAAAAAGTTTGCTGCAGAAAAATTTAAATTACGTCAAATACAAGATTTCAAATAAACAGACTTTGAGGTTACGTGAGATATATACGAGTATATTGATGTTTCATGAGTTGGTTTATTATTGCAAAATTTATTTCTATTTTTTTTTTCTGTTCTATTCTTTTATTTTTTGAATTAAGAGTAATTCCTAATGATGATGACAATGATTTAAAGAGAACTGGTGTTGGCTGATTAAAATAAAAAGAATAATTTTAAAATCACTTTATACATTTAGATTCTAATGATTATAAAAACTTCCATTTGGGTTTTGTAGGAAAATCAATTTCACCAGAATGTGGCATTAACAATGTTATAGAGACAAAAGCATAAAATATGACTAAATTTATTTCATGCTTTCTTCTGATATTTGAAAGTTATAAAACTATGTTATTGGATTTTCATATTACCAAATTCTGTTTTTTTTTTTTCTTGATACTATTATATTGTTAACTCAAAACTATGTCTTTACCTATAATTTTATAATTAGATAAAGTTTTCTGGCATTATATTCTAATATACCTTGTTAGCTTTTAAGTTTATTTCAAAATATTGCCTTTCAGCACTGAATTAAAAAAAGATCTTTCAATCATTTTCCTTCTATGTCTTTATATTAGAACCTTAATTTATGGTAATAATAGAAAAAATTTTGAATTCAAGTTTTGTGAGCAAATCTTTTTTTTAAAAAATATCAGATGAGTAATGGGTATATCCATAATATTTATTTTACATTTCTTAACAAATCATTTTAAAAGAATATTAATTACATATTCAGAGTATATAAATATAATAAACATTATTATATACTTAGGTCTTAACTCATAAATTAAGAATGTGCAAATGACTTATTCTATTATGAATTCATATTTTACTTGTATAACATTAAATTTTTTCCTATAGAAAACATACAATCATTTGTTGTTAGATAAAAAGACAGCACATAATAAAAAATATTAATTATTTAATAAGACTATCACGTAAAATAAAAAATAAATTCCTTGAACTATTTTGTCAATTTTTTTTTTAATATTATTTTTCTAGATATTTCATATAATTAAAAGATATTCCATTAAGGAAACGTTGTTGGAAATTACTTTTTTTATTATGTCTTTGAAGCATTATTCTTATAATATTGTAATGCTGAATCATTTATTGATATTCACAATTTTTTGTAAAAAATAATATGACTATATTCTCTAAATCTGCACAATGCTATGGATTAAAAGTTACCTATTAGGTACATTGCATGAAATGTCACCTGTAGTAGTTGTCTAATCTTCAAATGAACTCCATCTATTATTTGTAACTGATATTTATGTTCACTAAATTTTATAGTATTGGAAATTTGATTATTAGATTAGCTTATTGATTCTATTATTTGAGGTAATTTTGTTTGTCTGGAGAATTTATGCCGATGGTGCAATGATTATATTTCATCATAAATATCAAATTTTTCTGGATCTTTTTTTTTTTGGTAATTTCACTACCGGAGATGTTAGAAAGTGATTGGTATAGAAAGAAAATATATATATATAAAACACATTAAAAAAAAAACAAATCAAAAAAAAAAAAAACCTTAAAGAAATATATTTTTAAAAAGCCCGGTAATGTTATATTTATTTGTTTTTCAATAGCAACAGCGCCATCGGGCGGTGTGGATGATCAGACAATGTATTACCGAATATCATATAAGAATTTTTTTTTCCAGAATTAACTGAAAAACTTTCTGTTTGATTCCGCTAAAAATATAGATAATCATGGCATTTTGTTATTATCGATTTATTTAATATAATTCACTAAGATATTTTATTTCCTTTTGTTTTTGTAATTTTAAATTTGATTCCTAGAAATTGTGCAGGATATCAAAAGGAAATTAGAATTGAGCTTTTTTTATTACTCTATGATTTTGGAAATCTTGTTTTTTTATACGTATTTATTTTTTTGCCAGCATTCCACTGTAATTGATTTTATTAGTTGGGACACATTGATATAAAGAAATATTCTGAGAAGAATGTGAGAGCAAATTATTTCCATAAGTTGCAATTTAGCTTTGCAAAATCTGATTTTGATAAATTATATTTAACTTCTTCATCATGATCTTTTCCTTCAAAAATCATTTTGCAAATCATTTTGATGTTGCTATTTTATGATTTTACACTTCATATTAAATCTGCTTGCATGATAATTTTATTGTAATATTATTATTATTTATTTTTTAATTGTTATTGCAAGATTTGAAATTTAATTCTGAATATTATTTTTAATTAATCGCTTTTCCTTTTGTGTGCTTTTTTGTTTTAGATGATCAAATCATTAGTAATTTTTAAAACAAGGCAAAGTAGTCATTTCATATTCTGACTACATTACATTTTTTAAAATTTATTTTAGCAGATTTTTTATTTAATATTTTGAGTCGAAATCATGAAGTATATGCTTTGCATATTATTAGCATTACATATTAGAATCATGTGTTCACTTACAGATTTTTTATTATCATTACATGGTCACCATTTTTTATGCTTACACAAACTGTTTTTCACAGAGTCAAAACTCTCCATACAGTAGCACCACTCAGTGTAAGCCAGGGTAATCAGTGGATGGAGGAAGATGCGTGCATAAAATCCCTATCTAGTGCCTCACTGATGAAATCCACAAGCTAAAAATTAGTCTAGGGATATTGGACTGAGTAGGCACTAGATAGGTATTTCATGCACAAACTTTCCTGCATCCATTGATTACTCTGGCTTGCACTGAACAGTGCTGCTGTATGGATAGTTTTGCCTCTGTGAAAATTTTTTATTACCTTGAAGCTAATCATTGTGCATCTCTCTTCATTATTATTAATTAAAACTTCTAAGCTTTTTTCAATTGTTTTTAGCATATCATTTTATTCATTTATGTGGTACTCATGTCTACTTTTTTGCATTTCTGTTTTCACTTTCTGTTATTTGTTTTTTAACAAATTATCCCCTGATCTTATGATTGACTGCTTTGATCGATAATTGATGCTAGCTTTCTTTTATTTTAATTTTTTTTTTCACAATGAAAACAAAGGACACTTAGTTTTTATTCATTTTGATTTTTTGGGATTGCATTTTATTTTTACCATTCTATAATGTCAATCTATAACATTTTTTCTCATGTGCATATATGTATGCACTTACACACATGACACAAACATGAATTGAGTTTATATATCTTTGAAAGTATATATGCTCTGTCTTACTTGTTTTTTTTTATTTAGACAGGTGAAATATGATCTGAATATTGGATATTTATGTGTTTTATAGCTTTATCTCTTACTAATTTTAAATCGAACTTGCTTTCTAACATGATTTTTAAAAGAATTCCAACCTATGATCATGGTTACAATATTTTTTTAAAAATCCATTTAAATATCAAGGAATCTGTTTTGATCTGCTACAGATTCTTTAATAATAATTAATTACTGTTTAAAACTAACCAATTGTTAAAAGTTGAAATATACTTTCACATCTATATTAATTCTATTACTAGATACCCTCCCCCCCCCCCAATAAGATTAAATACTATCCACAGAATGATAAACAAAACTAAACTAGTGAATAGACTCCAAACGTTTTTTTCTGATTGATAACCAGTATATAATCAAAGAAATTCAAATATTGATATTTAAACTTTAAATACTGTGATTATCTAATAAAAATTAATCATAGAACACTAACTAACAATATCTTCTTTTTCAGTAAAAGATTTTCTCATAGAACATTTTCTGATGGTGTGTTCATTATAAACTTAACATGGTTTAATATCCTCCATCACTCATTCTTAAATACTTTTGATTAGTCATCTCTCAGTATCTTTACAAAGATCTTTTATTAAATATTACAATTATTATTTCCAACTTTTTTACTCTTATGTTTTTTGTTATGTCACTATTGTCTGAATCCTATTAAGAAAATTAAAATCCCATTTCCTTAATAAATTGGGCAAAATTAAAATCAAACCCCAAATCCATGCACTTGCAGATAGATATCTTTACAACTAGATAGATATCTTTACAACTACATAGAATTTATTTACATTACTAACACATTTGTTATAATTAAATATATATATATGCAACTTTTCTTTTTTTTTGTTGTTGATTTTACTTCCAACCTTGTATGATTTATGGTTGCATTAATTAGAATAATTTTTTTATCTTATGTAACTCTTTTTAATGTATTCTTGGGTTTTGATTTTTGGTTTTATATTTTAATATAGTTCAATTAATATTTATGAAATAGAATTTTTTTAAAAATATACTAATGAACATTATTTTAAATTGGCAATCAATTTCATTGATCCATCAATATAATAAAGGACAATTCTTCTTTGTCACATATAAATAAAGGTGTATATAGACCATACATATAGATGCATAAATTAGTCAGGTCAAGGCTAATGCAACTTCCCATTTTTTTAAGTTGCTGCTCTATTAGGAACTGTCTATCAAAAAATAATAGATAATGCATTTATTTTTCACTATTTATAAGATCATCTAGTTTTCTGATTTTTAATTACTTTTTCTGTTGATCTGTTAATATATAATCACATACAATGCCCTTTGTTCTCCCTCTTTCTCTCTCTTAATAATCGATTTATAATCAAAAGTTCAAAGCTCCTTGAAGAAAATATATTTTTTAAAAGTAATTACAATTATTATAAATCATATGATCAAGTTATTTATTAATGGTTCTTAATTTAAATAAGGATAATTATAATTTGTGATATTATTTAAATCACGACAACTTAATTATATATTTTTCATTATTTTTATTTATTAAATATATTCACACACATACAGTCTGAAGTAAACAAAGAGTCTATTGATAAAGCTTGACATTTAGAAATTTCATAACTACTGAACTGAAACAAAATTTTCATAAAATGGTATGTGCTATTTTTACCTGTAATAAATTGAATTGAGAGCATTGTTAACATCAAATATGCTGCTATTACTTTTTAAGAAACAAACAACGGTACTGTGGTATTAGAGCTGCGACATGTAGAATTATAATCGTTTAATATTAAATTAATTAGGTTATTAAATCAAAAACATATTTTAAAATCTACATTTAAAAAAAAAACAATTTAACAAAAAAAATACGAAAAGCATTAATGTGAAGAATAGTTAAAATGCGTATTTAAATCAAATTGAGTGTGTGTTTGCACGTGCATATTCTGTATAAACCATTGTAATACATTGTACAGGCTTACCCCTGCATTTATATATGTAATATATGCGTGATTCGAACTCAGACTTTCATACGACCTATAACTCGCAGTGCCATCTTATATTGCTGACTCACCTGATCACACACATGTTGAAAAGATAAATAATCACCAATACACGTATTTCGTGGTAAACCAACACTCATTAAAGTATGAAGATTGGTTATCTTAATATAAAGCTGAGTACTAATTGTATATATGTGTGGAGATGGTAATCTGAACTAACTGATGAGTGCTGGTTTAGCACGAAATACGGTAATACTGGTGATTATTTTTCTTTTTTACATGTGTTTGATCAGGTGAGTCAGCAATATAAAATGGCACTGAGAGTTGTAGGTCATGTGAAAGTCTGAGTTCGAATCCCGCATATATTACATATATAAATGCAGGTGTAAGGCTGTACAATGTATTTAAAATAGATTATGCAGAATATGCACGTGGAAACACACACTCAATTTGATTTAAACACGCATTTTAACTATTCTTCACATTAATGCTTTTCGTATTTTTTTTTTGTTAAATTGTTTTTTTTTTTAATGTAGATTTTAAAATATGTTTTTGATTTAATAACCTAATTAATTTAATGATTAAACGATTATAATTCTTCATGTCGCAGCTCTAATACCACAGTACCCAACTTAAATAATAGTATAAATATTTATTTGGAGAGCTTTAACCAACTCTATTTAAATTTCGTAATATATTAAAATTAGAATCTGGGAAATCCAAACTATTTTATTTCATTTAAAAAAAAATACTGATCACAGAAGCTAGAGCTATAGTGACATCTTCAAAAGTCCAAGACGCAATATCAGTATAAGAGTGAATATTTAATAATATAATATATATGTATAATACTTATATTAATTGCAGTTCTGAAGACCGTCCTTAAATAATTGATATTATAAGAAATAAAAATGCCTAGTAAAGCACAAAAAAGAAGTGATTGGCTAATTGTGTTTAGTATGTTAATAAATTAAATAATTAAAAATAATGTTAATAATAAATTAAGAATAGATAAGTTTAATTCAACTCTGCATAAAGTTCTAAAAATTGGTCTCAATAGTCATAAACACTAATGTAGAATGTAAAATTTTAGAATTTTTCGTTTTTTTAATTTGAAATATAACTAAATACTAAGCAATGTCAACATAGTATATGGAAGATGATCTCTAGATTGTCTAAGACAATAAAAAAAACAATAATAATAAAACAATTAAAAGAAAACAAGGTAAAGCAGAACTAAGATAAGGAAAAAATACAAGTTCTTTGTAAGAAATTGGTTAAAGAAGGGAAAGTCAAATTCTATTTAGATTTTAATACAGTATAATTAGTAGTTGAAAAAGATTATATTTACTTATGGCACCTCTGGTTTGGAAAATTATATCCATTAATTGTATGATCTCAAAGTTTTATATAATTTCACAAGTATATATATATTGTCTTAAATAATTTAAATTTGGCTTAATTTACCTAAAAAAGTTATTTTTTAAATTCTTCCAGTTTTTCACTTAAACAAAATAAAAATCTTGCATTCTATTTTTCCACTTATCTCTTTCTTCAGATTTATTAGAAAAAGCAGTAAATATTATCTATCATTAGAAAATGATTTTTATAAAATTTGAAAACATTATTATAATAAGGACGAACTACAGAAAAAATGTTCATAGTATCTAA
The DNA here is from genome assembly GCA_028023455.1 of Epiperipatus broadwayi. Lineage (NCBI taxonomy): Eukaryota > Metazoa > Onychophora > Udeonychophora > Euonychophora > Peripatidae > Epiperipatus > Epiperipatus broadwayi. Next base: position 16,001,702 of record JAQFVV010012396.1, read on the forward strand.
TAATATTCATTTATAATAATTATTATTGTAATGGTGCATTGTTTAGAAGATCATATGATGTTTAAGCATCAAAATGCTGGATTGAGAACAACAGGTCTTTTCTTGGCCAAACTGATATATGTATTAACCCATTAATGCCTAAGAAAACCCCAATGAATAAAAATCATCATTTTATATGTAAAGTTGAAGAAAATGATACACATTTTTTAAAAATGTCAATATATATATATATTTCATTGTAGATTTTATGAAAAACTGGGGCCCTCAAATGAAGATGTTAGGCAGTTATGTGATATTTTTCAAAGCAATATTTGTCAATGCACATTATCTTTTTACATTTTTTGCATGACCACCTGGCTTTCTTTTGGCACATACGACATTTTAACTGCCTATCGAGTTTTTCTAGGAAATGATAGCTTTCAGTAGTTTCAATATTTGAACTGGCTTTCATTTTTTTATATGTTCTTGAAGCAGTACTATCCTTCAAACAGCTGCATACTATGCTACAGCAAAATTCTTATTGATTTAGATTAGTTTCTGAATTAATTTGATGGACCTTCCAAACATTCATCATCATCATGTCCAGAAAATAAGTAAGTAAAACCCACCACCATTTCCCCCTTAATTGAAGTCCTGTATAGAAAAATACATTGATCATGTGTATCCACACACCCCATATTTGTATTGCATGAAAAAAATAATTTTGATTAGAGTATATTTACTTTCGATTTTGTCTTTTTAGACTGTTTGATGTGCTGTAATGGTTCAACAAAGTCATAATTTGTTAGAACAAATATTATTGTCTTTCCATTGTACACACAATATTTTATTATTCTCATTGAACCTATAGTTGTATGCACCTCTTTCCATTTTTTTCATTATTTTAGAATCTTTTATGAAACATTTTTGTAATCTTTTATCTCTTACAGTTCCAGTTGCTCTTTTTTTTTTTTAGATAAATCATCAATTGGTTGGTTGTAAAATAGTTGTCGAAAAAAAATTCATGTTTTGATAGTTCTAGTTAATTTTCAAAAGGTCGCTAACTACTCGGATGCCTAGCAGTATACCTTTAGTAGATTCTGTTTCACACTGTTTTTTCCCATAGTATACGTCAATGGCACAACAATAACCAGAAAAATTTCTGATCATCCTGTTCTTATACCCAAATCTAACTGGGTTTTCCTCTTATGAATTGTTTAGTTGGGATATGGCCAAAATATTTTACCATTGATTTCATACAACTCTACTGACAACATTTTTTTATGAGATTGTCCATGTGATATTATTTTATACATCCGAACATAAAAGTTTTCAATTTTATCATTGGCAGCCAGATACATAAATATTTTTATTTCAAAATATCTGTCTCTTGTCATAGTGTTAAAAACATAAGATACTCCCAAATTTTCATTAAGTGATCAGTATAATCAATCACTCATATCCAGTTAGAAAAAGAATTGGAAAAAGGTTCTCATTTCCTCAGGCTGTATAGTAAAATTATGATCATTTTTTGACGAGTAGATTTCAGACATAAGTAATAATATCAATATATTTTATTAAATAATCACAAACTTCTTCCACCTTTAAGCAAATAATGTTTATTAATATAATAACAGTTTCAACTCTTCCTCGCAGTCTTCTTCAGATCTCAATTTATTTCTCTACCTTTCCACCATTTTACTATGATGGGATAGTAAAATTGTGGAAAGGTAGAGAAATAGACTGAGATCTGAAGAAGACTGCGAGGAACAGTCGAAACTGTTGTTATATTAATAAATATTATTTGCTTAAAGGTGTAAGAAGTTTGTGATTATTTGATAAGACATATTGTTATATATGAATAAGCAAAATTTCTGAAGAAGAAGAAGGAAGAAGTATATACAGAATTATATAGTAATAATATCATCACAAAGAAATCTCAAAAAAAATTTGGGGTAATAAATCTTTTAAATCATATCTTTTATGTTGTTTAGTTCATCAATAAATTCACTTCTTTCTTATAATTCAAAGTGGAGATATTTAGGATGATTTTTTATCCATTCTGGTCTCTCAAATTCTGTACATTTTTTTGCTTAAAATTCAATAGTTTGGTTTTCGATTACATCAACATTAGAAATAATAAAAGTAGTTTCAGTTGTACCAGGAATTTAATTTGGATCATAAATAATATCATCTCATTCTTCACAGTTCATAAGTTAATCTAAATTTGGAAGAATTACATATAATTCCACACTTTCAGCTCCATCATATTCTTCACCATCAAGGTCATCTAAAGTTTTGCAATCATAGAAATTCTTTTCCCCAAAATGTTTTGGGAAAAAGAGTCTTTTAAAAAAAAAAAAAAATAAAAATAATAATGGTAATGCCTAATGTTCTTATTTGATGACAGTAAGATTTAATGACAATCAAATACCACTAATTGTAAAAATAACAAAATTAAATAAATACTTACAATTAGAATGATGTATCAGCTGTCAATTACTATTTAAGAAAATTTTAGATTTTTTTTCAAAATTTGGAAATATAATATTTTTTTAGAAATGCATTTGCATAAGAACAAAACTCATCCAATACTAATCAATATAAAAGTAGTAATAATGATATTTAACTCAAAAGTGACTGATTCAGAAATTTGTTTATTTAGAAAAGATATAGTTCAAAGAAATTCATAAATATTAGCTACTTCCACCAGTATGTTTATTTTTTCAGTTGTCCTCAAATGAGTATGGCCAGTGATAATGGGTTAATTTGCTTAATTCAGAATTAATCCTTGAAACTTTTGCTTTTTCATCCATAAATTCTATCATTGTGCTAAACTTCACAAAGTAATAATTAAAATACAATAATCCTTTTTTCATGGTCTAAAAATAATCTTTGGCTATTTGGGAAAACAGTGATTCTTATGTTTCTTACTGTTTATTATTAATTATTTATGTGATATTGCTTTTAGAATATGCATAAACTTTGAATGCTTAATAATTAAAGCCTTATGCTATTTTCCTGAAAATCTATCGATATAAAAGTTGAGTTTAAACCAAATCCAAGCCAAAACATTCTTATAGTAGTTTTTATTTCATCTCATTAATCAGATGATAATTGATAATTAGTATTCTTACAAAACAATATACACTAGTGGGACATACTTGTTGAATGGATTTGTTTCATCAGAATTGGAAAATTTTAATTAGATCTCGTATATATCATATATTGTTTAAAAGCTCATACAAGTGGGATTTTATTTATAAAGTATGATAAACCATAAGTATCTACAGACTGATTGAAAACATATAGATAATTAAAAATTATGAAGAGAGTTTTTTTTTAAAAGTAATTGAAGTTAAGAAAGTTAATCAATAAAAATATTAATATTATATAATAGTTTATCTTTAACTTTGATGTATAATATCTTTCTGCAAATCCATGGATAACAGCAAACTGTATTGCATAAATTTTTAACACACACTCATATACTTATATGTGTGCATTTGTTGTATATCATTATAAATATTTTTAAAAAAAATTAAAAAATTATTTTTTTTATGTCTTATTTACGTTTTTGTTTTTATTTGTGGATAACTGAAAAGTACAAATATGGAAATTTCTGATATCGGGGTAATGTATTTTATTTTCCTTGATGTAAATCAATTGTTAAGGAACAAGAAATTATTTTTGATGACAATATTAAATGTCAAATTAGGAAATATTTAAAACATATATTTAACACCAAGGATTTAATGTCAACTATTGACTTTCATTAAAGGAAATGCAAAATACATCAAAGCTAAATAACATTTATCATGTGGTATTAACGTTTTTCTAACTTTGTAATTACAATCACTTACAAAAACTATTTTCAAAATTATAATTCTTATTTATATATAATGTGTGTGTATTTCATTTTAACCAGATAACAAATACTATAAATATAGAATTTAATTATGAGTTTAAAGTATTTATATATATGAACAAAATTGCCAGTTTTGAAGATATGTTGCAATCAGGGTCTTTTAAGATGTTAAGATGTAAGGAGATATACATACAAAGAATCTTTTTTTCTACAAAAGTATGAGTTCAAACTATTGATTAAAAAAGCCTACTGCAAAAATAGTTAAGTTTTGAAGTTAATTTAAAATTCACAATTTAGATCATAACAGTGAGAAATTCACCAATTAAAATTTTATCCTAAATATCCCAAGATTAATTTTAGAGAATGCAAAAGTTTGCCTTTTTTTTTACATTAAGTGTTAAATTTTTTAAATATTAAAAGAATTTTAAATTATTCTTTTCTATAAAAGGTAAATCATAGCATTTTCAGTTAATAGATATTCAAATTTTTTTTTTGTAAACAAATTGATATCTTATTTTAAAGATGAACATATTCAAAACAAGATTTTATTCTGACTTAAAAATTAATTAATTATGCTGTTCAGACCATTGTTCTATTTAACCATGAGAACATTGTAGCAAAAACATAGACTGCATTGTATTTTAATGCAGAAAAATTTAAAAAAAATTATATGTATTTTAAATATTTTCTTCACAGCAGTGAAATAATGCCCATATCAAATATATTTCTGAATATTTTATTAATATTCTACTTCAGAACATATCCCCTTTTTACTGTATAATTGTTGATATGTTATTGGTAAAAAGACATGAATATAAAACTTAGTTATCTCTCTTTTTCTATCAAATTTAAATCATGTCAACAGTCAATCTTTCTGCATAAATGTATTCATTTGTGTAAATGATTTTTTAAAGTCAGTTTTTGCTTTTAAATAGAGATGAACTGCTTAGATATAATATTCTTTTTAAATTTCTATTATTTATAACTACTTTGATATAAAGCTGTTATATAGGAAGAAAAAAAAGTTGAATTAATAATTAATTCCATTTATGAATAAAATAAAATTTATATGCATGTATTGAGAAATAAAAGATATTAAACATTTTATTTTTGAACAAATTTATGTAGTAAGAATTTTGGATTAAAAAAAAAAATCAACACAAGTCTGCTACTTGGGGTTAAATTATTATGCTTATATGCCAAAAGTAATTTAACTATTTACTAAACTGCCCCTCATATGAAGAAACATATAATCAGGTCTTTATAATCATGTTCCAATGGAAGATACTGATAAAGCTCAGTATTGTAAAAAGATTCACAAAACATGTATCTATTTTTCTACTGCAATCTATTAAGCAAGAGATGAACTTTGCATTACATAGCATCAAGAAAACATCCCTTGATGACAATAGAATAGTGAAAAATGATTAATTCTATGAAGAACTGCAATAGAAAAATAGACTTTTTATAAAAAAAAATAATAATTGATTTTTAAATCCTATTTATCATCATCAACCATTATCAATCTACTGCAGGATGGACTATCTATGTTCAATCCATCTTTTCCAATCTCTAACCTCTCTTCTGCACATCATCCTTGCACATTTTCTTATTTCATCCATCCATCTTACATGTGATCTCTTTCTGGATCTTTTACAATCTCTTGGAATACAGTTTAAGATTTCAATTGTCTATCTATTATCATCTCTTCTAGCAATATGTCCAGTCCAACTCCACTTCAGTCTTGATTATTTCAACAATGTCAATAACACCTGTTTATTCTCTTACCCATGTATTGCATTTTCAATCTCTTCTTGTTATTTCTAGCATGCATCTCTCCATACTTCTTTGAGTGGTCTGAAGTCTCTTTATTGCTCTTCTATTAAGTATCCAAGTCTCAGATCCTTAAGTAAGAATTGGTAAAACACATTTATTAAAATCCTTCCTTACACATAGGCATATTTCCTTTTAATATTGTTATTTCTACCAAAAGCACTCCAACCAAGTTTAATTCTATAATTAATTTCATCCATTATGTTTCCATCTGCAGTAATAATCTGACCAAGATATTTGTAGTTGTTAACTTCTTCTAACTCATCATAATCAATCTATTCTCATCTTTTAAGAAAATCCATTGAACATTACTTTAGTCTTTTTAACATTTACCTTTAATCCTACTTATTTACTTTCATCTGATAACTCTTGCAACATTTCCTGAAGCTCTGAAGCATTATTTGCAAAAACAACTACATTATCTGCAAAATCTAAATGACTTAAATAATCTCCATTTACTTTTATTTCTTTAGCTTCCCACTTTAATCCACAAAGTACATCTTGCAGCATTGTTGTAAAAAGTTTTGAATATATGGAGTCATCCTGTCTTACACCCTTCTCAATGTTAACCTTCCTAGTATCATTATGTATTCCTATTTATACAAACTTAGATATATTTGGAAATTATACAATGCATCTATCTTTTTTAGAAATAATAACAGATTAAATTATTATTTAAAAAATAATAATTTAACTTATTTTAAAACTACTTCTACAAAAGTTTTGCTTAAGCAGATAACTATCCCAATATATATTTATATTATCAATAATTCTGTGCTAACACACTTGTTAGAGAAGTTTAATTTTGTAAAAATTATATGTTTATTTGTGCTAAGCGCTTTCGAAGTTCCCAAACTGCATATTTATAGCTGAGTGCAGACAATCATAATGAGGAGACATATTCTAATTTATGCAAAATAATTGTGTCATAGGTCTTGGCATTTTATTTTGTTTAGATTAATTTGTCCATCTTTTCGAATTGGTGAAACAGGTGTCTTTTCTGTTTATTGAATTAGTGTCATTATTTATAAAGTAGTTTTCTTATTTTATGCCTATGGTCATTTCTCTCTCTACATACTATTGTGGGATTGGTGGGTTCAAATCTGTGTCCAGTATTTTCATGCTCCAAGAATGCTGGTGTGGTCTTTTTATTGTTCAGTGCCCTTTTATACATGTACATTTGTTGCGATGCTTTATTTGTGATGGTTGTTTTTGTGTCCCCATATTATAAATCAGGAATCTCCAAATTTTTTGCCATGAGTGCCAAATTGTTCATTTCAGTATTTACAGTGGACCATAATAAAAAAAGAAAAAAAGAATTTTTTTTTAAAAATCAAACATACATCATTATCTTTTAATTTTGATTGTATGAATTATTTTACGTTCCATTCTGCATTAAATACAAGCCATTCATCATCAATATTTTTTCCCCTAACTCATATTAAAACTTAAAAAAGAATACATTTTTAAATTATAAAATTATAAGTGCTCTGTACAAGAAAATATCTGATTGAAATGAAAGTGCATTTTTAAACATACATTTATGCAGTTATAAATTAAGTATTATATTGTACTACTACACTGGATACTGCAAAAATTCTTGTGGACAATCAATTGCAATGGATATCAAAAAAAGATAAAATACCTAAAGGCTAACAATGAACCTACAGATTCAATTTAAAGATTAATGTCACAGTACCAGAGCTATCTATAACACCATGAATTGATATTGTCAATTGAGGCCAAACAAGGACAAAGAATTATCACAATGAATACAGTTGTGATTCAATATTAATAAATTTGTGAATAACATTAATATAATATAGAATATCAATAAATTTTCAGCACAATTTTAATTAATGCATTTGAAATTTATTAACACCCCATACTTTTTGCAGATTCCCATTGGAAAATTAGTTTAATGTCTTGAGTAAAAAACTCTGCCTGTCAATTTTTGAATAGAACCTAGCAAGTCTTTCTTTAAATACTCCTCCATGTTTGACTTTTTTTTGTGATTAAACCTTTATTCTATATATAATATAAATAATTTTAAGTTTCAAATATAAGCTATCAAATGATACCAATTTTTAAATTCATATATATATTAAATATGAAAATAAATGTCTAAACAAAGTTTTTACCTATAACAATGGAGCACGCTGCCATTGCATGTAATTTACCTTTTCAAAAAGTTAAAAGAATTTTATATTAGATATTTGAATTTTATGTTATTAAAAAAGGATTTATTTAGGATTAGTTATCATCAAAGAAAGAAAAAATTTGTAAAAGTTAAAAAAATTATTTACTGTTATTAAAATTTTAAAGAGTATTCTGTTTACCATTTTGACAAAAGCAATTTTTTTATTAGAAACTCCCAATTGTCATAACAATTTCAAGACAATCTATTAGTGACATTGTTTTTGTTTTAAAAATAAATCTTACAGAAAGATTGCATCATAATCATTAATTTATAAACTAATAACATTTTTTTTTTTTACAAATCCATAAAATTTAATATTTTGGTCTCAAGCTAAAACACTCAGATAATCAGAAATTAGCCACCTCCTTTGTAGCTTTATCATAACATATATAGAGTACTGTCAATTCACATAAAAAGATCCATATAATTCTGACATCTTCAGTTTTTTTTAATCAATGTTAAAATTATAGTAGCAGAAGAAAAGGATGCTCAAACTGTCACAAACCATTAATATAAGGTTATAGATAGGTTTAAACAATGTATAAAAGATAGCAAGCACAGCACTAATGTAATGCCTAAATTGTCAAAATCAACTAGAGACTGCTTTGATTTTAATTGAACATTTTCCCACAATTCCTTTGTGGGTCATATCTGACCAATGGGCCATGGTTTGGAAAACCTGCCTTTAAATAAATATATTACTAGCTGAAATTTAAATATAGTAAATCAATACAATTGCTAGAATATTTCAATAGCACTATCTGTATTTACAAACACAAAATCTGAGTAAATTTAGCATAGATAAAAGGTAACCTCTTATCTATAGAGCTACAAGTTGGTAATTATATTGATATCGAGACTACTGAAAATAGTGTAATAGTGTCTATCTACCTAAAATTGCATTAATTGATGGAAGGCATAATAATTAAGAAATAACGTTTTATAAACAGTGCAGATTCGGTAATAAATGGATTAAATTTATTCTTATAATTGTATGAGTATATTGATATGTGCTCTCAATCAAATACTTTGTGTATATATTAAAAATAAAAATTAACTAATTATAATCGTAAAAAAGAAAAGAAAGTAAAACAGATTCAAAACAAACCAAAAATTGTTAACTAAATGAGAGTTTTCAGGTTATTACAAATCTTCATATTTATAATGCAGTTTATTCAAAGAAAATTCAGATTTGCAAAATAATAATATTTTTCTTATTTTTGTCTGTTTTCCTTCTTTATTTTTTATATTGATTTATCTGTATTGTTTCAAAATATTAAAGATGAATAAATTTTAAGAATTTTTGCTGGTTTTTTTATGAGCAAACAACATTTGGAAAAATAGTGAGATATAATTTAAAGTATCGTTCTTTTATGAAATATATTATCATTATTTATTTCACTTAATAATTCTTAAATAATATTTTTTAAGTCATTGTAGTTTTTTTTAATTTCATTTTGGAGAAATTTCACATTGCTAAGGCAGTATTTAAGTTTAGAAATTAATTTTATTAAACATAATAATGAATTTAACTTTGACAAATTTACAATATAGCAGAAAATATTTTATTTTTATCTTGGGAATTATTTGGGCAGGTAAGGGGGGAGGGGGCTCATAAAAAGACTTGGAATACTGTTTTATTTTTTTTACATCCTCCTTTTTTTTCTTAAAACTTTTAATTAAAGAATAATATCCCAACACTTCATTATTAATTCTCATTTTTTATTTAATTATGGCGTTTGATGTGTTTTTACTTTTCTCAGCTCAGTTAATATCAATCTAAACTAGAACAAATGATATATATATATCCTAGTGGTGATTATAATTTTACAAATTATTTATGTTTAGTTATATTTTTTGTAATTATTAATATTTAAAGCACATTCTTTTATTATAAGATTGCCTATTTTCCAATTGGAAATAATTGCTAGCATTGTACAATTAAAAATTGTTAGCATGATACTTTTGATTTCTAAACAAATCTCCAATTTAATGTAGTTTAGCTTTCTTTATTGTTATTTATTGACATCCACATAAGGAATTTTCTCTAATACAATTTCTTAAAAAAATTAATGTTTAATGAAAAAACAGTGATATTAATTGATCTGATATTTTTCCTTCTCCAGATTTTTTTTTTTCAAGCATAAGATTGTATTCTTATTTATATATATATATGTCCATATTAGATTATTCATAGTGATTAATCTTAGATCATAAGAATGTGAATCTGGTTACATTCTTTTTTTTTAATCCCCTCCCCCCTTGTTATGATTTTACTTTTGTGATATTTAATTACAAACTTTTTTAAATTTAATTTTTTAAATAGTTTATTTGAAATCTCTAATTTTCTACATCAGGAATATAAATATCTTATAATAGCATTCTATGCACCATAAACTGTATTAAATATTTTAAAAACTTTCAAAATAAAATGGATCCAATTATAATTATACAGTGAATTAAATCTTCAGTGTGGCAATTTTCAGCAAACAAACTACCTTTTTCGGATTTTAAAGTCATTTCTTATTATAATCAATCAATATTTTATTAGGTTGTTTATTAGTAACTTAAATCATTGGATCTTACTACATAATTGAAGTAAGGAAATAAATATTTAAATTTATTTGGTATTTCATGGCCCTTGGTCAATCCGATATTGTGAAGAAGATTACAATTCAGTGATTAAATTTATAAATTTGATATACATCATCTCATTAGCTATTCACACTAATCATTTATTAATTAAATATTTTTTTAAAAAAATTATATATTCTTCACAACTGTGCATATTATTACTGTTTGCTGAATTAGCAAAAATTTCAAAATCATTTGCATGCTTCAACCACTTTTAAATTTTTATTTATTTCATGATATATAAAAAAAGATTTCTTCATATCCAAAATTTAAATTGAGCTTTAATCTTACTTGCATACTTTATAACAGTTATAAAATATATTGTATATTTTGGAAAGGTCCATATTTTTAAATAGATAAGACTGCTTTAGTATTGGAACAATTAATGAGATATAATAACTAGCCAAATTTATAATATGTTCAGCTTTATAATATATATGCTTATGAGAAATATAGGCTGCACATTGGCAGTAAAAAAGTACGTTAGGAAAAATAATAACCAAGAATATATTGGAATATATATCTAGGCCAGCCAATGAAAAAATGAGCAGGTTTTCTTTTCTTGGATTGCAATAAAAGTTAATAAATAAATTGTTTCTCCTTAAACTTTATTTGTAACTGCATATCATTCCAAAATTATGTTTCTGAACCGTTGACTTTCTATAAGTATTAAAGATGAACTTTTAGATCCTTAGTAACTATCTGATTAGTTATAATCACAATATAATTAATTATAATCTTAAAGTAAACTAAAATTCATGTGAATAAAATATGGATATAATTTTTTTTTCCCTCATGTGTCATAGCATTGGCCGGGAAGCGAACTCGCTGACCTCTCGACCACCAACGCTTGACAAATATGGATATAATTGATATGCAATATCATATATTACTGTGAAATTGTTATAAAAAAAATTTAAAAAAAAACATTTTATAACTAAATCTATAGATAATAATTTAATATATATATTGATTTATTCAAATTTATCTTTTTCATAATTGATTCTATATAAATTGAATAGAAATAAGAATGAAATACAGACCTATATCCTTCTTCTAATTCTAAACCAATTCATGTTTTCATATATAATTAACAGTTTAATATAATGATAATTGTAATTATATGTTGAATATATCCATGATCTAATATTAATTGTTAAATGACTTTAGAAAAATTCAAATTTTATTTTAACTTTTCCAAATACATTCAACTGTTTGCAAAGGTTAGCATGTAGTACAAAGTTTCAAGAGGTATTATTCTCCTTCAGGTAATGCTGGCCTGATCAGTGATAGTACCAGCAGGAGGATCGAAAAATCGATTTATGATATTGAATTTATCTAGCCTAGTTGGTTAAAGCATCACCTTAAATTCAATATTAATGATTCTAAAAAGTCCCTGGTTCAATATTTATGCTAGTACTGTTATTGATCACTCCAGAAATACCTGAAGAAGAAAGAAAACTACTTATTCTATGTACTATTATTAAGAATTGAATATATTTGAAAAGTTTAAATAAGAATTTTTTTTAGACATTTTACACTTAATATTAGATGATGGAAATAGTTCATCATATAATTACAAGTAAAATACTATCATCATAAACTTTTAGACAAACATTAATTAAATGTTTTATGAAATCTAAATATTTCAAAAACTTCTAATTTTGTCAGGCTCAGCAGATTGAAAAGTTTTGTTGTAATTAATAAAGCACACAATTGTTGATATTCTTGAACTTTTTTTATTAACCAATGAACATTCAAAATTGGGTTATTCTTTTTCACAAGTCATTTTTTACAGCATGCTAATTTCCTCAATGACTTTCTATGATATTCAGCAAGATCTTACTTATGTGATACTGGAATAAGTGATTACAATTGCAATTTTTTTCCTTTTTTTTTTTTTTTTTTTTGAACACAGAAGAAATAAATAAATCTTCACAATTTTTCATGGTATATGCTTGTTCTTTATATTTTCTTGATAATTTTATTATAGTAATAGGTAACACTTGTTGTCTTTGCCATTTAAAGACTTTTTTTAAAAAGATGTTTCAACCATATGCTTTATGATTCTAATTACTTTTTCCCATTTCTTTTTAGTCTATTGGCATTAAATTTAGTTAGCATATAATTTTATTTTATAGATTTTTTTGCATTCTTAATACCTAGTATATAATTCTATTCTTTCCCATCTGGGAGTATCATTGTTTCTTTTTGAACTGAAAAATGTATTTGGGTCTTTATTTGGGGAAAAGTTCTGATTATATTTTTTTGAATATCTTAATTTATTTGCTTTATTTATTTTAGTATTTTTTTGCTTTCTATGTCCCATTTCCCTTTCCCAGAAATTTTAGTTTTTCTTTTCCTTTCTGCTTTTTTTGATGATTTCTTCTAATGATTATTAATTGTTTTGTAATGGATATTCTAGAATTGGATGAAAAGAAGTTCTTTTGAAGCATATAAGTAAATCAAATGATATTGTTGTTGGTATTTATTTTTTTAGCCAAAGAGTAAAAAGAAGTTTGCAGTCAATGAAAACTGAAGTCTTTAAAATATATAGACCGGTATCTGATCTATAAAACTTTGCAAATGAATTAACTAGAATCCAAAACCTTTGTTGTTGTTTTTTTAAAATTTAGGTTATTAGCTTGAATAGTATAAAAAAGTAAAAAGTTCTTGCTAAATGCATAAATAATCCTCATTGATAAAAATGAAAATTGAAACTGACCCATGATTGGAGATATTATAGCACTATACCAATCTAGTGTCATACCATGGATGGATCTAGAGTAGAGTAGAGTAAACAGAACTGCTTTTGGAAGCATATGAGAAAGTCATATGATAGTGTGTTTTTTTTGTAGAATGTATTGTTAAAAAAATGTCAGACATTTTTAAAAGTATCTCCTTCCCTCTTATTTCATCAATTTCTCTTTCCTTGATATATATAATCATATGGACAGTTATTTGCTTATTTACATATGATTAAGTTTCAGTTGGAATGACGTTTAGTAAATTCTAGACCATTTCACCGACGTCATTCATTCAGACATTGTATATAGTAATTTAAAGTGACTGTTCCATCTTCACGCTTTCTTTGCCAGTACTTCAGATTTGCTCCTATATAAGCATTTGAGTCATAGGAATAAGTGGATTCATTTTATTCCTGCATAAATACTATATCTTGTATTGGAGAGAAAGTATTCACTTATTATTATTAACACTCGCAAAAGTGTATGCACAATTAGCTTGAAAGGCTGATATTTGATTGGAAGTTCATGTGATGGGCAAACACCAAAATGGAGACTGAGCACAACAGTTTAATTCAGATAATTAAATATATATTGTAACGGAATGATGAAAATGGCGTTTCGCTATTGATATATAAGTAGTATTCTTAAATTCAAATCATCCACCTTCCGTTACCGCAAGAAAAGAGAACATATAGACATAAACAAATTTATATCCATACCTGACTGAACCTGTGACCATATAGATATTGCCCCAGGTTATCTTTCCCGATCAGTTGTCTTTCGACTGCTGTAATTATTAAAGAATTCCAGCGCTTGGTTAAATTATAAATTTAATGGGATTAGTAATACTGTACAACTATCTTCACATGTTACTTAGTACTCAAATGGAGTAATAATTATAACCAAACCCTCTGGGTATATTAAACTATTGGAATGGTGAAGAAACACGACGATACAGATAAAATAATTAATGAAACATTTACTATAATATAACAAAAAAGAAATTACATGAAATATTTACATAGAATAAAATCATTTAAATATAATACTACAATTAGGTGTATGTGTTAAATCCTATAAATGTCTTTCATCTATTGAAATAAAGTATCCATTTATATTCGTTCATTCCAAGCATTATTAAAGAGTCTACTTATTGTCTATTTCATTAAATATTTGAACTTTCAATTGCTTTTAATGTGAAGGGTATGTGCACACATGTTATATATTGATCTGTGATTTACTTTACCTGGGTTTTCTTCTTCCTTGACATTAACTACTGTCCTGCAGACCGTCATGTGGAATTCCTCCACTTCTTTAGTAGAGATGGCCGTTCTTCAGCTTTGGTTTTTGTTTATGGGATCTCTTCTTCTACACATAGTGACTCCATAGTACTAGGGTATTAATAGCATGGCAGGCAGATTATCAGACAGGCACTACACCGGCAGTTGTTTCATGGCGAGATGACCGTACGAGCACAGTGGGTTTGGATCGACCAGCGACTGTGATAACCCTTAGCCACTCCTTCTTGGAGATTCACTTGCATTATAGATTAGTTTCATATTCATTCAGTTTGTCAGTATTCTACAAAAATGTCTTTTACTCAGCTTTTCTTTTTATTTCTTTTTAAGGTCTGCTTCCCACTAAGTTCTTATCTCTACTTCTTCTCAAAAAAAAAAAAAACTAGTGCTCTCATCGAAGTTTCCACGTGAACTAAACTTTTTATTAATCTCTTTTCAAATTCTTTTTTTATCTTGATCTCTTGTTTGTAGGTTTTCTTTCACACCTCTAATTTTAAAATGTTTTCTATAACTTGTACAAAATTTCTTTTAATTTCATACTATTTTATAACATAGTGTTTTACCTTCATTTATATTAAAATTATTCTCATTTTACATGCAGTAAATCTTTTCCCTCTTTATATACACATTCACATATGTATTTCATTTCGTCAAAATGTGTACTTTGAAGAACAGATCTTTATCTTTTATCGTATTCTAATTTTACTTATAATTTTATTTAAAATTCCCCAATTATTACCTTTTTAAATCATTCGAGTTCCCATTTTATTTACATTTCCTTTCTTCATTTTTAATCTTAAACTAAATGTCTGACTCTCATATTTCTAACTTTAATATTTCTATTTTCCCAAAATCTGAACTTTGGAGGGTAAAATATAAGAATCTTTTTCGATTCCGTTCCCTCTCTTTATCTCATTATAGTAATTAAGACATTATTTTCTTCATTGGTTTTAATTCTTTTACTTATTTGTATATTTCAAAAAAAAAAAAAAACCCGATAATATTTAATATTACTTAATATTAAATATATATGTGTGTGATCGCAGCATGTGCCATCATCACAATATATTTAACTTTCTCATCAAGCATCTTTTGTTCTTGGATCTGCTATTCTAGTACTACTACATTAAATGACACTTTCCTACCAATACCAAAATGTTGTTTTACACTTTTGAATAGCTTAGATATGTGCGTTTGTTTTGTATTTTTTTATATATTAATTTTTCTCTTCTTCAAAGTACGCATTTACATAAAACTTGTTCAACTTTTCTCAGCTAATGTAATACTTGGTTGTTATTGAACATACAGAAAAAGTTTTATTTTTTAATATTCAGCTTTATTACTGTTTAGCATGCTTTTAATATATTTAATATATCATATTCATGGCATGTAGTGGTGTGATTAAATGGTTCTTTATGTCAGTGTTTAATCAATGCTTAATTAACTGTTCATGTGTTCAATTTTAATTTTAATTTGAATATTCAAATAGTCCATTTCTTTGAAATGATTGTCCCTGCTTTTTTTTTTTATTAGGGTAGACACAGAGAGGGGATAGAAAGTGGAAAGTCAAAGAAGCATGTGCAATAGTTATTGACTGTTTTTCTATTAACAAAAAAGAAATAAGCATATCCGTTTTTAAAAAAAAGGACTATTTGAATATTCAAATTTAAATTTTAGATTAAAATTGAATACATGAACAGTTAATTAAACATTGATATAAAGAACAATTTAATCATACCACTATATGCCACAAATATGATATAGTAAATATATTGAAAGCATGCTAGGTAATAATAAAGCTGAATATTAAAAAGCATATCTTTTCTGTTAATATGTTCATTAACAACCAAGTATTAAGTTTATATTATGAAATTAAGCAAGTTGATTGCGTTGTTTTCTGCATGCATATATGAAATTTCATCAAGTAATCATGTCCTACCCAATTATAAAAAAAATGTCGAGATTTTTTTTTTTTTCTGTCCCAAATCTTTACATGATCTTTGCTTCTTTATTAACTCTATTAAAGTTTCTATTGATATGCAGGAAGTCATCATTGGGTACATCTTTTATTAACAGTATTTTTACACAAATTTTGAATAACTGTAAAACAATTTATTAAAAGACCACATCTTCACAAGATAGATGTTTCATGAATCAAAAATCCTCCTAAAATAAAACTATTTTATAGTGTGCAAGGAATTATTTAAAAGTAGGTAATCATGTTCAACATTTTTGTAGACATATTATTATAAGTCATCAATAATTAATAAACTTAAAAGAAAGAACTACATTTACAGCTTGAAAGTGTAATTTGAAATTATCAAAAGCAAAAAAATATACATATCTCTGCTATTTGAAAATAACATATTAACTTAGGTGTAGGATTTACTCAATAAATACTGATTGTTTGAAAATAAGATCACACTTTAAATTGTAAATACTGTAGTATAAAGTATACGCCCCCCCCCCCCCCAATGTAATGAATGTTAACCAAGTATAATAAACTTCTGATTGCTGAAGATCATTACATTCAAAAACAAATTATTTTTTTAATTAAGTTTTTCAATAGGAGAGACATGTATTTTTGGTTTTAAACCATTAAAAGATAAAAGTAGTAGAAACTGTCAGTAGTTGATAAAAATGAAAATTCCAAAATATGTTACCAAATCTTTATTATTTTAATTATGTCGAAGTAATTAATTCATGAACTTTGATTGTTTTAAGTTTGAATATAAACTTACTATAGCAAAGTTTATCTTTCCAAAGACTAAATCACATCTGACGATTATGTTTTTTTTTAAAAAAACAATAAAAAATTATTGGTGGGGGGACTAGTTAATATAGTTGCTTTTAAATTGAAAGGCTGAAAACCTCTCCAATGCACTTTTAGAATGTTTGTATGACAGCCAAATATATTTGTTTTTTAAAAAATGAATTTATATATATATAAGTATGTGTGTTTCAAAAGGCTTTATTTATCTATAGGTTTACCAAAAGAGAAAAAAGAAAAACGAAAGAAATAACAATCTTGATCAGGGCTTACCATCATTCTCCTGATCCTTACATTAGTTTATAACACAACCATATATTATTGCATCAGTACGCTTTTTGTCACTAATCTTGGTGATCTAGTTCTTTGACGATGGAGAGTCGTTTTTATAGATTGGAGCGAAGTCGCATTAGTGATCAGGTGTCTTGAGAAAATGTTATACGATTAAATTTTTCATTCCTTGTGTGTATGATGTCAATTTTGTATATGTTTTTAGTTTATGATTTATGATTATTTATATAGACAATTCTTTAACTTTTATGGTTACTTTTTCCGTTCTTTAAATTGTTTTTACACATATATATTCAGAACAATAATAATATTCATATTTGATTCTGTTCATCATAAATTCAATTATATTATTTGTCTGGAATCAGAATGGAAGAGTTGGCATTATAAAGCTTTCTTGCTAATCGAGTGAATTTTTATGTTATAAAATTATTCCTTTTTTTCTTTTCCGGCTAACTATTGTTTTCAAGTTGCTTAGGAAATCTTGGAATATTTTAGCATCCAAGGGGTAGGTCGAGTGCAATCTTTCTATTTAGTTGATCAAATTAAAATCCCTCACCTCTTCTACTTTATTCAGCTTGATAACTGACCCAAGCTTAATAATAAACATAGATAAATGTTCTTTATTTGCATATCATCATTGTCTACCATTAACAATCCATTGCAGGATGAAGGTCTCTCCAAGTTCAATTCATCTTCTCCGATCTGAAACATACAATATATAACAAAAGATATGGCTTAGTTAAAGTTGATATCAATCTTTCTTAAGCTTATATACTATATATTGTATGAATCAATCTTTTACATTTTTTTTGTGGTACCGAATTGGTTTTATTGTAGTTGCAGCAGTATTTAAGTCTCAAGAAGATCTTTTTCTTTATTTATGCTGTTATTGCCTAGATTACATTGTTGATTCTATATATATATGAGATGATTTTCTATTAATAGTGTGACTCGTTTTTTTTTATTGTATGTTATTTTGTGTCATGGAAAATTAATGTGTTGATTAATATTAGGCTTAAATCGTAAATAAAATAGTGTTGTTTCTTTAAAAAAAGTAATGTTTGTACCTATTAATTTCTGAAAATTTTGAAATACAGGCATTCTTATACCTGGAACTTATTTCTAAATATAGGGGATTTGAACTCAGATTTTCAAGCAACCTTCAACTATCTCATACTACCGATACACATCACCACACACATGTAGAAAAGATAAATAATCACCAATATACGTATTTCGTGCTGAACCAGCACTCATCAGTTGGTCCAGATGATTATCTCCCATACACATATATAATCAGTGCTCAGTTTATATTAAGATCTTAATATAAACTGAGCATTGATTTTATATATGTGTGGGAGATGATGAGTGCTGATTCTACACGATATACGTATATTGATGATTATGTATCTTTTATACATGTGTGCAGTCATGTATATCGGTAGTATGAGATAGTGTGGATAGTTGAAGGTTGCTTGAAAGTCTGAGTTCAAATCCCTTATATTTACTATTAGTTTCTGATAGAGATCCTTAATATAACGATTTTGGGTACCCAAATTTGTTTAATTACCTGAAAACATGCTTAATTACTTCATATCCTGGTTAGTTTATAAATATACTATTCAAAAAGAAATCTGAAAATTTAAAGTTAGTATAGAAATATAAGAACTCTTACTGTTGTGTTTGGTTAGGCTTGCAGATTTGTTTCCAAACCAACAGATACAAAAAGAATAACTATTCAGCAATTAATATGTACAATTTGTTAGTCCAAAAAATATACACACGTTAGTTGAACAAATGAATAAATATAGTTGATACACTTGAATGCTGAGATAGTCGAGGGAGTTTGGAACTCGCTTCCAGCTAATGATTAGCCTGCTTCGTGAGTCTTTATTCCAGCTATGTATGTAGTTAGCTTGCCTCGAGTCGGCTCTAATTCGGACGTAGCAGTTTCCAGTCCGTAGTTGAACTTGCCTCACTGCGTGGACGTCACGATAAAATATATAGAGAAATACCTTTGCTGATGGCAGAGGGTTTAATGGAGAACACGTTCAGGTTAACAGAAATAATTGCTCTCTGCCTTGCCTCCAAAAGGCTGACTATTTAAAGGCAAGGTCAGATATGACCCAAAAAAAAAGTTGCAATATTTATATGTAATTATTTTTATGTGCATGCATCATTTTTAAGAATAAATGACTTCTGTTTTTCTCTTAATATAAATGATTTGATTAATGACTATGCAGCAAAATAATTGTTATATTTGCCTATGAAAATTGTTTTAAGATAAGTGTCAAAAGTAAACTTTATTATTTTTTAAATGTAATTTTTTTGTTGCTTGACTTATTAAATTTTTTTTCACTTTTTAAAATAGATCATGTGAGTGAGAGCAAGAACCAAAACGTATATTAATTAATTTTTGGCACGTTTTCTCTATGATATCTTAATAACATGTTTTGTTTTAACTTATTTCATTGTGATCATGTGTCTATCACTGCTCGAGTTATTCTGACGCAAATGCATTGGTCGTTCAGGGAGTCATTGAGATTAAAAACCTTAATGTAAATATAAATGATAGTGATTAACAGGTTCTGACTTAAACGAACGTGGGGGGAGGTAATAGTCTTTTGTTATGAGTATAACCTTTAATTATATCAGTATTGACCATTTTGTGTGGGAGTATGTGTTAGTGATCTCTTAAACGTTATCTACTAGTTTATGGGCCATAAAAAAGTGTATATATACATAAATGTGTACGTAATAAATAAAATTTAAGTAGGTAATTAAATTAAAAACGACTATATATTATAGGCGAAAATTGTTGATATAGAACATTTTTAGTTAGCATCGACTATGAAGAGAAATAGTGAAATGTCTGCTACTCAAGGAAATCGTGAAATTAATAAATAAAAATACGATTAAATTTTTTTTTTCCTTTAGATTTTTTTTTTTTAAAAAAAAAGATGATGGTGTAATAAAAGTTTACGAATTTTAATAAGCATCTGATATATTTAAAAATAACTTTATTTTAAAAATCATGTAAACATGTTTTTTTAATTTTGTGCTTGTGCCATGATATTTTAATTCATTTGAATAGAAAAACAACATTAATCATCGTTCTTCAGTTTGACGGTGAGTGACAGTGTGGATAAACTGCCTCCAGATCCATCTTTTTTCTGCTTATGTTTTAACATGGTCAATCCCTTTCATTCCATTAATGTTATCCATTTACTACACCAAACATGATATCCTGTTCCTGTGTGATAATCTACCTTTTTTACCTATCCAGAATATTATAATTTTCATCATTTTCCTACCTCCAACAGTTGTCTTTTTGTAGCTACATTTCCAAAACCCACTTATTAGATTTCTTATCTGTCCAAAATATGCCAAGCATTTTTCTACAGCACTTTATTTCAAAAGCATTCTATTTTTATTTTCTTCTGCTTTTTTAACATCTATCCCTCACATCCAGGCTGCAGAAAGGACATCACATGATCACTATTTCCCATGCTTTCTCATAACTGTTGTTAAACAGATCCAAGGCTCCTCACTAATGAAGGCCATAAGCCAGAAACTAGTTTGAGGATATTGGATGAGTAGGCACTAGATAGGGATTTTATGCATAAGCCTTCTGGCATCCATTTATTACTCTGTCTTGCTTTGAGTGGCACTACTCTATGGAGAGAGTTTTGCCTATTTTAACTGCAGAAAGGAGTTTGCTGATAACTGAAAGATCTTTTGATGCCTCTTTGTGGCCTTAAAGAAACTGAGCAGGGAAAATTCTTAATACCCATCCCATATGTTCTTGTCATTGCATCTGTTATTACTATGTGATTGTTCTTATTGTATACAAACAAGTATAGGCTGCTCATTAACACACATTAATCAGCATAGTGAGTTTATTGGTTTTTTTATCTCTGTGTTTAAGATCAAAAAACACCATGGTCTTCCTTCTCAGTTTGCCTGATAGTTCTTAAGTAAAATGTCATTTGAGTTTTTTTTAAGGCAGACAGAATGTGTGTGTGTGAATAAACTTTTTTTAAAATAGATATTTACAATCATGACATACAAAACTAAATCATGGACCCTAAAGTTGCCAGTCAAGGCAGCAATTGGCTGCCTAAGGCAGAGAGTGCACAGAATCTCCTGATTATCGACTGGGGTTGCCATTTGATGACTTTTTATGAAGATACATACAATTGCAGATCATTTTCAAGAGAAAGAAGATTGTGAGACTTGAAAAAAGAACTGTCTAATATTAAATAGAATATTATGGACTTTGGGAAATTAGAAGAAATGGTGAAGAAACGATTTAAAAAGTAAACGTAGTGTACTACAAAGGCACAAACATTGAAAGTACAAGTAGAGTAGGATTCATTATAGATAAAAAATGGAAGAGTTGCATTGTGGAGATTGATTATGTATCAGACAGAGTGGCAAATGGTAGATATCAAAAGCAGATAATTCAGATTTATGCTCTAACAAATTCTCATTGTGACAAAGAATTAGAGGATTTTTATATGGATCAGATCAAACATTTTAAAATTTCATGTGAGACTCTAATGCTAGAATTAGTAAGCAATTGAAAGATGAAAGTGCTGTAGATAAATTTGGTTGTGGTGATAGAAATGTAAGAGAACAAGTTTGCAAAAAAAGAAAAACCTTTTTTTTTTTTTTTTTGAGAAAAATGTTAAACAAAAGTGGACATAGAAGCATTCATATGAGAGTGCAGTAGAATTGGATTATATTGTGATTAACAAAAAATACGTATTTCAAGACTGTAAGGTTTTTAACAAATTGAACACTAGAAGTGATCATTGATTAGTGAGATATAAAATATGTGTTAATGAAAAACTAGAGAGACAAAAATTATTAGGTGTTAACAGATTTTGAACATGATTCAGATTTGAATGAAATCAATAGGAAGATAACTTGTACCCTTTTAAAAACTGCAAAAAGATAGCTGGTACAAAAAGACAGCAAAATTTCTATTGTGACATGATAATTTATGAAGAAAAGAAGGAATATGAAAATATATAAAAGTGATGCATTAAGAAAGATTGAATACCTAGAATTTTGTAAATGGTTCAAAAAAGATTGATAAATGATATAAGAAAGTATAATTGTGAGTTAGCAAGGAAAAGTATAGAAGAGAATAAAAGTCTCAGGATCTTTGTATTGGCAGGAAACTTATTTCTACAATAGGAAAGAAAGATAAAACTATTACTAAAAAGAGAGATGATATAAAATGAGTAGAAGAGTTCTAACAATAATTATATTGCAATAAAGAATAAGGAAAAGTAATTTTTACAATTACTATATCTTCCGAATTGCCCAGGATTTTAAATGGAGTGAGACATGCAATTAAATCTATGAAGAAGGGGAAAGTTTCAGGTAAAGATGGAATTATAATCAATATCTTAAAAGAAGCATGTGAAGAAGTAGAAATTTTTTTGGCAAAGTTATATATCAAATGTTTAAATGATAAAGATGTGTCTGATGATTGAAAGGGTGCAGTATTAATATTAATATTTAAAAAAGATGATAAAAAAGATATTAGAAATTACATACTTATCAGTTTTCCATCAGTTCTACACAAAATTTGATTAAAGCTTTTATAACTTTTTTTTTTATTGTATAATCTATTTTATATTTATTTAATTAATTTTTTTAATTAACACATATACAACAGTTGCTCTTTCTATCATATAAACTATAAATATTTTCAATACATCCCCTTTTTTTACTAATTTATTTTCATCTTCAATATTCCTGTGATTTTGTTTCTAAACAAACTTATTTTGCTATCTATTAAATCAAGATTAATCTTTCTCAGTAATTCTTTTATCTTTCTATATTTAGTTTTAACCACTTTTTCTTAGTTTAATGATGTTTCACATCTCATTTCAAATGCCATTGAAATGTTGAGATATTACACATGGGGAGGAGAAGGAAGATGTTGAAGTAAAATTGATAAAAGTGTTTCTGCATTTAGTGACAGTAGTTATTTTAATCTTTAATAAGGTTTAAACTTTATATCTGGGCTAAAAATGCTATAAAATTTTATAATCTAATAAATGATTTATAATAATTATTAAAGTATTTTTTAAAGTTCTATCCTGTTAATATTAATGTCACTAATCTTGAAATGTATTTGATCTCGAGTAAACTCTATTACTTTATTGATATCTTAAAAGTTATAAATGAAAGAAAACGTGTATTAGAAATTTTGAATTTGAAAGTATATGTTTAATCTCTTTTTGTGAAATATGTTAAACATAGTAAGGGGTATAAAGCAGGTACATTGATTTCCTAATTTGTTAAATATATATTGTACTAGATGAGTTATGCAATACATATTATAATTCCTTGTTAAATGTAGAATTAACATTGGATAGTGAAG
The DNA here is from genome assembly GCA_028023455.1 of Epiperipatus broadwayi. Classification (NCBI taxonomy): domain Eukaryota; kingdom Metazoa; phylum Onychophora; class Udeonychophora; order Euonychophora; family Peripatidae; genus Epiperipatus; species Epiperipatus broadwayi. Next base: position 16,025,725 of record JAQFVV010012396.1, read on the forward strand.
AGTTAATTGTTCAAGATTTATTATTGATTTGATAATATAGTAAGGATGAACTTAACAGAGCATTATGTAGGTAGATAGGTACAAAGAATATTAAGAGCAAGTAATGATCAGGTTATCTAGAGTAAATCACCATTTGATCATCTGATGATAAAAATGAGAACTGCAATGGCTAATCAGACTTTTAATAAAAATAGTTTATTTTTTTAAAATATCATTATGTGAAAATGAGATATGAACAATTAGTAAAAAAAAAGAATTGGAGGTTTTAGAAATGTGGATTTGAAGTTGAGTGAAATGGATGAATTAATAATTTAGAACTATTGAAAAAGGTAAATGAAAAAAAAAAATTATTAAAAAAATTATGAAGAGGAAAAAGAATTAGATTTGGCATCTACTTAGAAATAAGGAAATTATAAAAGATATATTGGAAGAGGTGGAGAATAAGAGAAAAAGTGGTAAGAGAAGAAAAATTATCCGATGATCTTAAGAAGGAAGTAGTAAGGAATACAGAAAAAGAAAAGAAAGTGATCTGGTTTAAAATATGAGACCTGAAATTTTGTCAGATAATTGATAATGATGAATTTGAGAAAGTATCAAAGCATGTTCACTTTCTGATAAACAACGAAAAAGGTAGTTCCAATAGATTTAGTCTTTGAAAGTGATTTTGTGTGAAGGTTAATCACCGAATGGGAAATTCTGCATGGTTTAGTGCATTCAAGCTCCATGGATTATAGTTTGCTATCACTTCTGGTGGTCAAACTTATTATGAACTCCAAAGAAGAAATTATTTGATTTTTTTACTGAACCGAGAACAGGACTTATAAACTGTTTCAGATTTCCTTTATTAAACTCAGCAAATTTTTAACTTCATTGGTTTATTTATAGGTTGCGTGTTAAAAATATTTTCACTCAGTGTAAGAGATAACAGTGAATTTGAATTATCTGTTCTCATACTTGGTCAAAATGTAAATGAAATAATTCATCTAACAAACTAGAGCATTATGATAAATGTATTTTATTTTTTTCCAATGTTCAAATTTTGCAGCTAAGTAAAACCTCCTTATCAATGTTACAAATTTAAAGTTATACATAACAATATATATGATAGAAAGTCAAAAGTAGTTTTACTTTATTTTGATAATAAATCATATAAAAATAAAGTTAAAATTAGAAAGTTGATTTTTATATAACTTCCTGGTAAAGTGTGAAAAATTTAGGCAAAATATTAAATTTTACTTTAATTTTGCAATCTTCAGAAAATGGTCTGTATGAAAGAAAACTTTGAATAAATTTTGCATAAATTACCGCTAAGGCTTAAAATCTCAATGTAAGCCAACACTCCCAAGATAGGCTATAAATATGGAGACTTAAGTTCTCTGAAAACGCTCAGCCGTATAATTCTTTTCTAATAATACTAAGCTTCACTTTTTTGCATAAAGCGCAATTTAAAATTTAATTTTTTACATACTTTCCCTTGACATTGTATAGAATACCTAGGCATTATAAAGAATGATAAATCGTTTTTTGGCAAAGAAAAGGCTATGGAACAATGTAAGAAATATAAAATGTACATATGAGATTTTTCATAACTATAATAGAACTAAAGAAATTGTAAAAAAAAGTTTTATTTTTATTAAATAATAAAAGTTTACCAATGTATTGAATTTCTGATATTATGATGGAGTTTCAATTTGTTAATTTCAAGTATGGTATGATTATTATTTCTTATTGACAAGCCTCCTAATGATAAATTAATAATAATAAATTCATATGATAATGGTAATGAAATGCTTTATTTTAGCATTTTTACCCTATTACTTTTGAAGTAAAGTGTCAAGAGTGAAAGATTTTTAAATCTTAAAAATCTTCAAGAATATAGAAAATTCTTGGTAATTATCTTTCAACTTGTTAACTAACTGTAAGATGTGCTATAAGATTTATTAAAAATTTCAATCATTAATTTTACTAATTACATGTTAAATGCTTACATCTTATCTTTATGATATCAAAAATTATTGCTGAAAATATTTTATACTTTGCCAATTTTTTGTTTTGGCATTTTACAGAATGCCTAGACATTCTATACAATGCAGGTTTTCATATTTTGCCGGGAACATACATACTAAAAAAATAAAGCCAATTTTTGTTTGCTTTAAAGCTTTTTCTCTTTTTTGAGATTTATTATCAAAATAAATAGCCTTTACTTTTGTTTTCTTTAATATATACAGGGTAATTCAGAAGTATGTATACACTATATTTTTATTGGGATAGTGATAATAAATAATGATATTAAAATATTAAATAATGGTTTGTTTTATTATTAATAATGTCATTTAAATTGATTTTATGTACATTTCAATGGTGGTTCTTCCTGGATATTGATATTGACATTGTGACCATACTTGGTTGTTTAACATTTAGTAACTTTATTATTTAAGTTTTTCAATATTGGATCAGTATTAAATTGTTAATTGTTTAACAAAAAATGCTTAATTTATTAAGTGCTTGGAATATTCTCTATCAGTGTCACAACATGTATCTATCATATCTGAAACACTTTGACACAATTTGAGACACGTGGTTTAAATTAAGTGTCCATAAATGTGTCTGTTAATGAACTCTTTTATTTTGTCACTATTTAGGATTTTCTGTCACAAAGCTTATTTTTCAATATACATCCATAACATAAATGTGATGTATTTGGCTTCTCCTTAAATGAAGTCAAGAATATCTCAGCAACTATGCCCAGATAAACCTGTTAGCCACTTTATTTTCCATTCCCCATTCTAAGTCTTCCCATATTCTACCCCATCCCATTTCCACAACATAATCTTTGTCAACTCTATGGCCTTTAAATCTAAATCCCCCTTATATTTCGCAAACCCAGCATAAAAACTAATAACTCACTTTCTGTATAGTCACTTTGTTCATACCTATTCTCCCATAACTTCATTATCTGTACCCTTTCTGCTTTCAAGCAACAGATGCCTAATATTTTTTATACCTTCCTTACACAATTTGCACACTAAATCACCCATAGTTTTCCATTTACATGTATATTCTCTTGTTGCTAAAGAGCTCGTTTGAGCCTTAAACAATAAACTACTTTCCTTACTAGTATCATAAATTAACTCGCTTCCAATATTCCGTTTACTTCTATATATATTTAAACTCTTCTTACCCTCCATACTACTTCTCCATCTCTCCAACTCCCTATTTTTTATTAATGCTTCTATTCCTTTATCCCATTCCTTACCACTATAACACTCAACAATCCTCCTAACACAATCATCCCACCTTTTATACAAGTATACCGATATAAATTCTTTATCCAAATCTTTTGCATACCGCATTACCTTTCTCACCCATCTTGTACCTGCCCTTTACTCATAACCCAATTAAACACTATTTTGGCTATTCTTTTACTATCCATAAACTGCAATCTACCAAACATTTTTATTTTACTTTTTGCATCTCTCATATAGAAACTTGACCATCCCATTTCTCTTTGAATTGCCTCCTTTGCTGTCCACATTTCTGCATCCAATGCATGTCTTCCTACTTCCTTTTGTACTTTCTCTAAATAATCTAAAATCCTTTTACTAACACATAATGCATCATTACTATATGTTAACCCTGCTACTGCAACTCCCTTCCATACAATTCTAGCTACATCATATTTATTATATGAAAATACTGTTAGTTTCTTTACCAAACCCTTTCTTTTCTTTGCTTCATTTACCAATTTTTTCTCCCATTCATCCAAGCAATTTTCCTGATTACATAAGATGATTCCCAAATACCTATATCCATCCACCATACTTAACTTTATATCCCCCAATAAAAAAATCTACATCCTCTGTTTCCCCAGTATTAACCATCATTATATTTGATTTTTCTTCACTAAATTTAATCCCCATCTCTTTACCCACCCTTGCACATGTCCTGAACATAATATCCATATCTTCTCTTCTTTCTGCACATAAAAAGATATCATCCGCAAAAAAAAGACCCGACAAAGTATATACTCCTTTGCCACCTATTAACGGTATCTCTACCCCTCTTCCTAATCTTTCTATTGCTTTCTCCATTTCACTCAAAAACAACAAAAACAAAATCGGTGACACAGGGCATCCTTGCCTTAATCCCACCCCATTTTTAACTTTTACTGATTCTATATCCCCTAATTGGTAAGTATAATAATTATTTTCATATAATTTCTTAATAATATTTACTAAAGCTTCATCCATTCCCAAATTGGCTAATCTTACCCATAATCTATTTCTATTTACTCTATCATATGCTTTTTATATATCTATAAAACTCATATATAACGATCTACCTGAATTCCTACTCATCTCCATAAGTTGTGTAACTACAAACAAACTATCTCCTATATGCCTATCTGACCTAAAACATCCTTGCATTTCCCCCACTACATGATTCTTTTCCAGCTACCATATATGCGAAAACTTTATATAAAACTGATTTTACCGCTATCGGTCTATAATTATTTAACTTTCTATTATCTTTACCCTTGCCTTTAAATAATAATCTTACTCTTGTATTACTCCAACTATCTGGAAAAACTGTCTTCTGTGCCATCTTATTAAAACATGATAATAACTTTGCTTTTGCTCTATGCCCTAAATACATTACCATCTCTGCTGCCCATCCATCTAAACCTCTTGCCTTTCCACTTTTCAATCTCTTCCCTGCCTCATTCAGTTCATTTTTTGTGAACCTAATATTCCCATTACTAACTGCTTTCATGTTTTCTATCACTAATTCCTTCACATCTAACATCTTTTCTATATCCATTACATATCTATTTAAGATTTTCTCTAGCTCACCTCTAGAGCTATATTCTATTCCCTCATCATCTATTAATACTATCTCTCTTTCCCCTACATTTCTCCTTTTAATGTAATTCCAAATTTTTTTATTCCCATCTCTTCCACTTTTATTAATATCCTCCAACAATTTACTATTTAACTTCACCCTCTCTCTATTGTAACGATATATAAATATGTCGTTACATTAATTTAAAATAAAAACTTAAAAGTTCGCAAATAAAAGTAAAAAACTAAACGCTAAAATTAAAATGTTTGTTAAATGTATATACATTCGCACAGATGCCAAACTTTAAAATTTTTTTTTTTTAAAAAAAAACAAATAAGTATTTGAACGTACTTTTTTTATAAAAAAAAAGTACAAGATTTAAAAATAAAAACAGGTATTAATTAATGTAATCTGTAAATGGAAATGATTGTTTATGAATTATCAAAAACCAAGCTAGCCTTGGGCTCTTGTATGATTAAAATGATCTGATGAAAGATAGATAAGAAAATAAAGAGAAATTAGCTTGACCAATGGAAGCACTAAGCCTTGGCTCGGACCCTAACGAAAGTGATGGATTAGTGACGTTTTGTTAATTGAATCCGTGTGGATAATATAAAAAGGGAAATACAGTTTTTTCTGGAGTTCCAGCGTTGTGTGTTTGAGAGTTGTGGTAGGACGCACATACCACACTCTCTATTTAAAAAAAGAAAAAGGAAAAGACTGTGATACCTTGAACCAGCTATCGCCATCTCCAGAACATTATCTTCCAATGGAGGCATCGCGGGAATTAAAAACAGAAACCTGGACTCTTCTACCATAAGCTATACGAAATGAACAATTATTAAAATCAATTAAGAACTTTCGCCAAGTTTTACAAATTGATAAACAAGCTAACTTAAATGTTAAAACGGACTCTTATCTGACTTTTGTAAGTTTTTAAATCAAATTAATAATGTTTAATTTTATATGTTTTCCGATTGATAAAAATCATTTCCATTTTTTTTTTTTCTCTTATTGTATAAATTATTTGTTGTTTAAATTTTAAATGATGAAATTTAGGTTGGGTATAGACGTTGCATAGATTCTTTAGTGGTTGATTATGTTGTGGTTTTCACATTCGATTAGAATATATGGGTCAACGATATCACTGCAGCATCTTACGATGAATGCTAATGGGATTTGTATATTCCCTATGCAAGTGACGCTTATCGATGACTTTGTATTTTGATCGGTTGTGTTTAATTTGGGATGTTTTTGACCGTGGAATCTGTGCAGCTGATCTATACTCAACATTTTAAAACAAATTTTATAAAATTCATTTGTGCGAATGTATGTAAATGTTAAATTTAAGTCGGGCGTGAATGGCTATATAGTTTTGTAAAGTTATATTAAGGGAGGGTAATCTTAGGTTATTCGTTTCGTAGTTGAATTGGCTCAATGGATTGGATATATTTGTGTAATTAGTAGATGTAGTATGAGATCTGCTTCGGGCAGGATTGCATATATACGCCACACACCTTCTGTTTGCCTATGGATGGGTTTGTAAGTCGGCAGAAGACCGCAGTCCATTCCTATGGAGTTTTTTGTTTATTGTTCTACTCGCCAACAGATGTCACATTCCTATAAACAGAGCAAAACTCTCCATATAGTATTGCCACCTGTGCTAAACAGAGTAATCAATGGATGCCAGAAGGCTTGTGCATAAAATCCCTATCTAATGCCTACTCATCCAATATCCCCAGACTAGTTTCTGGCTTGTGGCCTTCGTCAGTGAGGAGCTTTGGATCTGAGAGCACTGCATCTAGATCTTAGGATCTAATGCAACCCTCTAGCAACCACCTTTTATCTCTACTTAACTACAAAACTATGAGAATGAAATTGAAAACACAAAAAATATTTTCAATCTAAGCTCGATAGCTCCTCACTGACGAAGGCCACAAGCCAGAAACTAGTCTGGGGATATTGGATGAGTAGGCATTAGATAGGGATTTTATGCACAAGCCTTCTGGCATCCATTGATTACTCTGTTTAGCACAGGTGGCAATACTATATGGAGAGTTTTGCTCTGTTTATCAACAATTAATGTGCTAATATAGGAAATGTGATCATGTGATGCTTAATGTCACATTCCTGTTGGTGGAGAGACCATGTCTTCTCTAATCTACTTACTGATCAGATGTACTTTCCTGACAGTATAGTATTTTGTGTTGTCGTATCATGCTACATTGAATACATGAATGTATCAGATGGATTGGCGCCAGTTTGGTTGCAAAATTTGTTGCCTAAGGTTAAATCAGGGAAGAATATTTTCTTTTCAAATGCAGATCTATGTAGTCTATTCATACTTGACTATCTAAATAAAATATTAAACTCATTGAAACTTAGTTAAATGTAAAATTAAAAGATTAATAGAAAAATCTAAAATGTTGAATTTATTCCTCAAAATTTAAATGTTATTTTATATGTGCGTAAATAAATATTTTTATGTGTTAATTTCTGGCAGTGGCTTTTATTTATTGATATTTAAGATATAAATTAAGATATAGATTTTTATCTCTGCGTCTCCACTGAGCTAGTGACTTGGGCTAACGATCGGAATATTTAAATAAAGTGGAATCTTAACAGCGCGTATCTGCCTACTTTGTAAATTTTTCTAGGCTCAAATGCCTAGATGGCGCCCTGGTAGTTGCAGATATTGTTTTTGCGGTTAGATTCGATCTTCACTTTCATTTTGATCATTATACTATAATTATCCATTTTAGCTAGCTTCTTTTTTTCTAAGTACTTTTCCCCATTTAGCATTAATATCATTTTCACTTTCTTTATTCTTAATAGCACACTTATATTCTCTGCATGCTTCTGTCCTCTCTTTTACATTTTTACTAACTCTCATTTTTTTTATTACTTTTATTATTCTGCATATTCTTGACTAAAATCCTATTTGCCACTTTTTCTATTTCACCACACCAGTCCTTATACTCATCCCCAACCAACTGTTTCATGGTTTCTTCAACTTTTATTTTATACTCTTCCAACTTATTCTTATAATTCACTCTCCATCCACATCTTTCACTATTATTTCTACCTTTATTTCTATCCTCCATCACATTACTAACCATTTCTATTACAATAAAGTTATCACTATTACATACTCTCTCTTCATTATCAAACACCTTAATTTTCCATATTTTATTCATTCCCTCTTTCTCTACCAATACATAATTTATTGTGTGGAATACATTATTCCTAGACCATGTGTATTGTCCCTCATACACATTTAATAAATTCCCAATCAATTGGTGCCAATCAGTGCTGCTTCATCATTTGATCCGATGCTGTGGGAAGGTGATGAGGTAATTTCTTACTATTAATATTGCTTCAAAGTCCACTTTCTTTGTTCTTTACATAAGTCTTCTGCCATCATTCATAATACCTGAAAAAATTTCATTATATATTTACTACAGGACACCCACACATACAAATTGAAATGTATAAATTTTTAATTAATGCAACTTAAAAATAAACTTTTATATATACAGTATTATATTTTGCATGTATTTGCCTTTTATTTATAATTTTTTTTTTTTTTTCAGCTTGAAAATGAAGTCCAGATTTTAGAAGCTAAATTAAAGATTACACAAGAAGCATTAACACAGTCACAGAATCTACTAAATACTCAAAAGAAAAAAGGAAAACAGCAATCAAATATATGGAAAAGAAAATTAGAAGATTTAGAAGAACAACGAATAAAAGATAGAAAAATGATGGATTTACGAATAAAAGATATAACTTCAAATGTATTATTTTTAGAAGGTCAGCTTCTAAAAGAGCAGAAACATGTAATTTCTTTATTGAAAGAAAAAGATTGCCAACTTGAAGAATGTAAAGAAAAAATTAAAACTCTTACAAGTGAAAAGCATCTTCAAATTCATATTCATAAGTTCAAAAACAACCACCATATAAATGGCTCTACTAAAAATGGATATCATTTAAATGAAAAAATTTACAATATTTTGGAAAAAACAACTTCTGATGATACAATAGAAAATGAAAATAAAGATAATAATAAAATTGACACTTTGAGGCAATTAAATAACAATCATATAAATGATTTAAAATCATCTTTTACAAAGTACAAACAAACCAATAAATGCTATTTCCAAGGTAGTTTAGAAAATCTTCTTAATTCTCCAGAAACTAATTTACGAAATCCGTTTGTGAGTCATAAATCAGTTTTAAAGCCCAGAGACATAAAAAATAAATATCGCCGTAGGACTCTGGAAACTTTTAATGAATCTAGAGATAGTAAAATTAAACATACTCCTTTATGATGAAAATTACTTATTTGTTAAAAGTAAATAGAAAATATTTACTTTATATCTATCTAGTCTTTTAAAAAATTTTCTGTGATATGCAATCATTTTCAAAAATTTCTATGAAAGTTTATGAACATATCTTTCTATAACATTCAAGTAAAATTTGGGTTTATTATTTATATCTTTTTTTAAAATATATATATAGAAAGAAATGAGCAATCGGGAGAAGCAGATTATTATTGTTATGCAAATGAGATATATTCAATAATTTTTTTCTTTGGTTAGTTGTCTTTTAAAATTTATTTGTGGCTGGAACCACTAATTGAAATCATACCATTAAAAAGTGTTTTAATACTTTAATCTTAGATTCTGGTGCAAAGGCAACTATGTACTTAATACATTATTTAAAAATAATGCCAATTAAATATTTAAATATGTACATATTATTTATACTCTGATGGGGGAAAAAAAAACATATACATAGTACAATATTGATTGTGAATAGCATGATTTACAAATATATATACTTGCCTAATAATTTAAAGTGAAAACAATACTTACGTTTATTTTTTTATCATAATTTATGTAATTAAGATATTTTATGTTATATATTTTAAGGATCCATATACCTACTTATGCAGGGTGTCCATTTGTATTCTTTATAAATTCGAGTATTAAGTAAAAAACTTAAACTATGATGGTGAAGGGGCTTTCCAATACTATTTTTGTTAGTACAGTATATGAGATAATCATTTTTGATAAAAAAAAAAAAAAAACAGAAGGCACTAACATTGCTATGCTGACCTTAAAGTACCTTTGACAGTGCTTCATCTTTTGCCTGTTTTTAGTGTTGTTGTTTGTTTTTTTCAACGTATTCATTCTCATGAACATCATTGCAACTGTTAAAATCTTTTTGTATGAAGACTATATATGCTGTTTGTATTAATCTAATAATTAAAAATCAAGAACAAGACAAAGAAGAGTTTTTGATAAAATGGCCAATTATACTATTTTAGTATTGCTTAACTATAATTTGGGCAATTTATGTTTATTCTGTTTATGTATTCTTACACGGAATTCTTTAAAAAAAAAGCTTTTGCCAAATAGATTACAACATTATGGGATAAATTGCTTTTTTCTCTAGCAAAGTAGCTTATGAAGGAATATGAAGAAGCATATTTAATTTAAATTATCTAATAAACATTTTAATTTCTTCACATTATTTCAGGACTATTTTTTTAAAATTAAGTAAAGCTTAATATTTACCATCATAAACATATTCTATGTATCAGCAAGTCAAATTGGCTACAGTTAGCTTTTTTTTAGATTATATCTAAAAAAAATCCATGGATAAACAAGGTCACTAAAAGCTATTTTGCCATCTTTTTTTTTTTTTTTTACATATAAAGAAGACTTCATTATTAATAATAAATATTTACAATTATTAACTTGTTTACAACTTTTTATTAGAATTGTTTATATTCACAAATGGTTGTTGTGCACTTTGTCCAATGTGGCTGCTCGATGGCATTGTTGCTTGCAAAAATAATGAAATGTAACATTACAAGGCTGATAATTTTTTGCTTTCTGTTCTTCGACAATTATTTCAAAATATTTTTAAAAAATTTATGAACCAACATTATTTTATAAATTACATTTTTAATTACATTATACATTTCAGCGCATACCATGATTTACAAACCAACAGTATTTTCTAAATTACAATTTATAATTACATTATACATTTCAGCAGTGCTGGCATATGCAGGGAGGGGTCCAATGATTTTGCCGATCGGCCAATACATGCTCTCATATGAGCAAACAGAGCTTTCAGCACATAGCGCTGGAATGTGCGGGGGAGGGATCTGATGGTTTTGCCGATCCAAAGGATTGGCCAATACATGTGCTAGTCTGAGCAAACAAACCTTTCAGCTCATAGTGCTGTGCAGGGGTAGTGGGTGGTAAATGACGGTTATGCTACAAGCACAGCCATTTTATTACTCTCATAGCTGTTCTCCCGCAAACATGTCTTTTCACATGACTTATGTGAAATGGTCTGGGACCTACACTTTTGCAATTTTTTCACCTTACAAGATGTGTAGGGAAACACGCTGACGGGTTTACAATTATTAGTATGTAATAGTACGTCAGATAAGTTTTAAGATCGTTACTTCGAATGCACATTAAAACACTTATGGCCAGTTGAATTTCATACACCCTCACATCGTACAGTAGCGATCTGTGAAGTGTGTGCTATTTCCATAGTGATGCCAAGCACATCAGCGGGCCATAATATTTGTATGCAATGCCTTCTAGGCCTGTTAACAGCTAATATGAACAGAACTGTTCTACAGGCTGTAACTTGGGCTGCGTAAATGTCATATTTCTGTGCTTTTGCAGAGAAACAATGCCATTGAGCGGCTACATTGGACAAAGTGCACAACTACCTCACAAACTTGATATATTTATAATAATGGCTGAAAATGGCATCTAAACCATAATTTTTATTCATTAACAAGTAGCACTGGTATGGCTATCGCACATTAATTCTAAATTACATTATGACAAAGTGAACCAATGTAACTTTTTAAGTCGCACAAACTGTAGATTGCCATATTTTAAGCATGAAGCTGCTAAAAAGAAACTTAAGGGCATAAATATATTGCTAAACTAATTCTCCTTTTTTAAGAATGCATGTTTTATTGTTAAATTAAAGAAAAGTACAGCAAACTATGCACATTGTTCTGAGAATATAAAGAATAATGTGTTATATGGGTTTTTGATTTATTTAACTATTTATGGAAAATGAATATCCTTCATGATGCAATGTGTGTACAAGACTGCAATAAATGTAATATATCTGTAGCATAGTTATACGTTCAATGCAATTATTTTGAATTTTGATATCTTAAGTTGTTAACAATATGCCATCACTGTAAGTAAGCAGTAAAATTTTATTAGAACTTTTGAGGTCTTATCTTTTGTTTGTAATATATATATTACATCTAAAGATAAACTACATATGAGCAGAAAAATAAGTGAAGTTTTTAAATTTTTACTTAATCATTGAAGTTATAAAGATAATTTATGTACACCCTATACTTTTTTATCAGTTAGTTACTGAGTTTTAATAACTGTATTTATCCATGTACAATGTAATTTTGTTATTGTTGTTTATGCAATGTAATGTTTAATGAAAAAAGAAAATAATTATTATTATTATATAAATATATTAAATGTAGAAAGTAAATTCTTGTATTTCTGTTTTCTTATATAATTCCATTTTAATTTTCTTAAATTTCAATATATCTCCTTACCTAAAAATAGTATCTATGTATGGTTTAAATTTATATCAATGAGAGCATAATTATTTAAGAATTTATATTCATTTTTTAAATTTGATCATTATTTTGTTAACTAAAAAGATTTTTGCATTTAATAATATTTAATATAATTTTACATTTGAAAATTTAAAAAATAGTATGAAATCTTGTATCAGAAAATTATTCATAATTGCTTTATCTGTTTATACATATATATATAACCATTAGAAACCAGTCACCACTCAGACAATCCCAATATCAATAACAATCAACAATCTCAAATTGTTGTCAAGGCAACTTCCTCTTAACAATAAAGGTGGGTTCCCACTTTTATTTATAGTCCAATATATTTTATAGACACTAAAGATTGCAACTTGACCACAGAGATTGAAATTATTGATACAAAGAAGTTTAAATAAACCTCATTAAACAGGTAAATATAAAGGGTTCTGAATGCAGACTAATAAATAGTCATTTATAACATTAAAAAGGCATTTATAACTTTCAAATTGTACCCAAACTATTACTTAAATAATAAGAGTAATAATGCTCAAGGCTAAGTAGATTTATATATATCAAACAGTGTTTGCACTCCTCAATCAAATCTCATCATTAAGATAGAAAATAAATATTTACTTTAGTGGAAATCCCTATCTAAGCTACTTTAAGTTATTAACTTTGATAATAATTCACATATTTGGTTCCGAGTGTTTAAACATTGATGACGAGTTATTTAATTATGTAATAGCCAATTTAGTTTTAGTCACATTTGATTTATTTCTATACATATGAAACAAAGTGAAGTGATATCAAATCTCCAAAATCTTGTCTACTTTCTTCTATAACATTTTATCCATTAATGTTTCTTCATCAAATCTTATACACTCGTAAGGCAAGACTGCTCATTTACCTGAAAAATTTTACATGATCAAAGTAATATTTAAATATATAATAAGCAAACTGAGCAATGTAAATATATAACAGTGAATAAAGTCTTTTAAAAAATGAACATGGAACTTTGAAAAATTAATATCGTTTCAATTTGTTTATATATATAGTGCTGCTGTTTATTTATTATATATAGTATTACTAAAAGAAATCAATCTATAATATATATTTCATGCTACAGTGGTAGCATATTTGCTTATAATGTCCTTAATCAAGGGTCAGACTATGGGCAGTAAATAAAGTTAGTCTTTTTTTTTTTCAAGTTTTTGCAAATTCCAATATTTTTTTTTTTTTTTTTCAAATAATGAATCCAACAATATTTCGAACATTTTCCATTAAATGAATATCTAGTTACTCTTAATTTGAAGGCTCTGACAAGGATAGAAAACTACACACACACACACTAACTAATCAGTAATTAATTAGTCTAATGAATAATGCCTTTGCTCATTTTATCTTTTATATACATATATAACACATTGTAGAAATACATGATTAAACGATTATTAAAAAAAATGCATTTAAAGTGATAAAAAATATAAAGATGCTAATGTAAATTTTAAATATTTACTTCCTTAAATATTGGCTACTTTATTAATGACAAATTTTAGTATTGTTTTCTAAAATAGGCTTGAGAAGCAATGTTTAGAAGATATATAAGTTTTATTTCATTAGAAATTAAAGATGCTACAATCGAGCAATAAAATTTAATATTATTATTTCCAGCCATTATTTAATTCCCTGAAGAGTAAGTAATCTGATATATAGTTTCTTAATTCCATAACACTTCAGCAAACTTTATTTTACTTTTTTTATTGAAAGATCTTCCCCCACCCCTCAAGATACAAGCGTATTTTTAAATAAAAGCAACTAAGTTTAATTCTATGATTAATTTTATCCATTTTATTTTCATTCATATTCTACTGTACTTACATTTGTTATCTTCTTCTAATTCATAAGTCATCAACATCATTTTTAATCATTATTGATCTACTTCAGGATGAAAGTCTCTCCAAGTTTAATCCTGTTTCTCTGATCTCTAACCTCTCTTCTCCACATCATACCAGCAAATTTCATCCATACATCTGTTTGTTTTTTAAGATCTTTTACAATCTGTTGAAATTCAGTTTAAGATTTCAATGGTTCATCTATTACTATCTCTTCTAGAGATATTTCCAGTCCAATTCCGTTTAAGTTTTTTAATTCATTCTATGAGATCAGTAATACCTGTTTGTTCTCTCCTTTATGTATTTCATTTTTCATTTCTTTCTTATTATTACTTCAACATACATATCTCCATACTTCACTTGAGTGTCTAAAATCTCTGTATTGCTCTTCTGTTCAGTCTCCATGTCTCAGATTTATAAGTAAGAACTGAAAAAAAAAACCACATTTACACAAGCTTTTTAATATTAAATTATTTCTATCAAAACCACTCCATTCAAGTTGAATTCTATAATTAATTTTATCAATCATGTATCCATCTGTATTAATCTAATCAATGTATTTGTAGTTTATAACTTTTTTAATTTGTGATTATCATTTTTTATTGTCTTCTGAGAAAATCCCAAGAACATTAGATTTTTAGCATTTATTTTCTGATAACTCTTGCCACATTTCCTGAAATTGTGAAACATTACTTGCAAAAAACCCTTACCATGACTTAAATAATCTCCATTTACATTAAATTCCTTAATCACCCTGTCATATACCATTCTAGATGTTAACCTTATTATTACCTTGTAATCTAATCATTGCTACTTCATTTTTGGTAAATATTCTTCAGAATGTAGCAATATTTTAAAATATATACCTTGATGATCTAATGCTTTAACTACTGTAGAAATGAATATAGTATCAAATGCATTTTCATAATTTATAAATCCAAAGAATAATAATTCTAATTCAATTTTCCTTTCTATAACTTCTCTCAATATTTGGATATGATCCACTGTGCTTAAATCATTTTTAAATCCAGTTTGTTCTTTTGGATGATTAAAATCCAAATTTTGCTGTAAATGGATTTTAATTATGTTGGTAAAAATTTTGGGTACTCTAACCCCACCTACACAATGGCCGCTAGAGATGCTGTTTCTGTGTTAGCACACAGAACATACAGGGTAGGGCCTTGAAAGCAGAGGACGCCTCTTCCAGCCGCTAGGTGGCGCTCTTCACCATGCGTATGCACAGGAACTTTCCACAAGCTAGCTGGCAGCTGTCACCTGGCAACTACCAAGAACCTAGGTGGCGCTGATTGCCTAAACACATCTACCTTACGTATGTCGTCTGCTATCAGCACTACCAAGATTGATAGGTCTGTAATTTTTAATATCTTTTTTGTCACCCTTTTTAAATATTAATATTACTACATTCTTCCAATCATCGGGTACATTTGGTCAACAATTTTTCTAGTTTATCACCTGCTTCCTTTAAAATATGGATTGTAATTGCATCATTACTTGGAGCTTTACTCTTCTTCCTAGATTTAAATGCCTATCTTACTACTTTATTTAAAATCCTGGATAAATTAAATTTTTATGTATTGCTACTATAGATCTCTTCTATACATTTCATGATAGCACCTCTCTTTTTAGTAATAGTTTCATCTTTTTTCCATATTGCAGAAACAAGTTTCCTGCCAATATCAAAAATTTTACAGTTTTGAGAGTTATTCTCTTCGATAGCTTTCCTTACTAATTCACAGTTATATTTTATTATATCATTATTAATTCTTTTTCACATCATTTTACAAAACTCTAGATATCCAATTCTTTTTAATGGATCATTTTTATATATTTTCATATTCTTTCTTTTCTTTATACATTGTCTTGTCTTAGTAGCAAATGTACAGGTGAATCACTGCTTTTTTACAGCTATCTTTGTTGCAGTTTGAATAACTAATTTTACTACTCTATCTGATTCATATCAATCTCTACAAGGTTTTTTCCACTTTTTATTTATGATATATTCAATTCCACTTGTACCATATTAATGCCTTTGTAATAAAATATATGTCCACTTCTTAAATTGTTTTTTCACCTTCTAATTTCATAAGGTCCCATTTAATATTAGACAGTTCTTTCTTCAATTCATTGAATCTCCTTTCATTTGAAAGAAATTGCAGGTGTAAGTATCTAAATAAAAGGTCATTAACAAATGGCAGCCTGGGCATGCAATCAGGGGATTCTTAGTACCCTCAACAGTTGCTTTGGATGGTGACTTCACAGCTTCCTTTGGAATAATGGTCATAATTTAGTTTTAAATCTGTTATAATTGTAAATATGTATTTTAAAAAAATCATTCATACATTATTCTTTCAAGCAAAATTCAACTGATATTTCATTTAAGAATCATCAGACAATAAACAATAAAGATCATAGTGTTTCTTGATCCGAAATTCAGAGGTAAAAAACTAATAAACTCATTGTGCTAGATGATATGTGTTGGTAGGGAGCTTATCCATGTTTGTATATTATAAGAATAATCCTAGAGTAATAATAGCTTCAAGGACAAGAGTATTCGAATTGGGCAGTAAGAATTCGCCCTTCTTGATTAGAGTTTTTTTTCAATTGCAGCAAATTCCTTTCTACTTTTTTTTAAACTTTCATCTGATATAGTTTATAAATTTCCTGTAGGTTTAGGAACATTGTTTACTAAAACAAATATATCTGCAAAATCCAAGTGAATAAAATAAAATATTGCTGCAATATTTTACAGCTTTTCACTGATAAAATCCCAAAGAAATGTCTACAATAAATGTTTTCCTAATAGAGACAACATAGTTGTGCTTATTGTGTGATTAATTTGCAAAACATTGACAAAATTTAGCTTCCCATCTTACTATCTAATTAAAGTATTACTTTAGATTTTGATATCAATATTAAAGTAATCACATTTTTATTTAAGAAATAATAAAAATAGATTATGCTCAAATGAAGCTTTGAAAGTGATTATGTGGTAAAATGGTTATGTTTTTTAAGGAAAGGGATAAATAAACTGATGTGTCTATAAGTATGACTATATACATTAAGACACGATGTTTTTAAATAATTAGAATAGCAAATAGTTCGCAACAACTCTATTTCTACAGTTCGCTAATGTTCAATTCCCTTGATATACATTCAGGCTGGCTGCTACAAAAACGGTTCACAATGGGCAAGGTTTACACACACCTTGGCCCCAGTCCAGTTTAGCTGCACATGAATGCTTCGTAGTATAGCACTATGACTGGCCTTAAGCTCCTTACAGCTTCTGTCTCTGCAACGGTATATCAGATACTTCACTTGAAAACCGTTGGAAACTCAACTCTTTATTCAGCTGCTATCCAGACAGTTTCCTCAGGCTACGGTCTCCCCATCTCTGTGGGATCTTTCAGCTATGCCCGTGGACTACATTTCTACTGAGCGCTGTACATTAACTGAAAGCACTGATGCAAGATATCTCCTACTGGAATTGAACAGGAACGTCTACTGGAGACATTAACTGAAAGCACTGATGCAAGATATCTCCTACTGGAATTGAACAGGAACGTCTACTGGAGATGCACTTAAATACTGCCCCATGTAGTTGTTACACAGTCTTTTTATAGCTTTCTGATAACTGCAGCAATTAATTACATTGTCCAATAAGGTAAGGTCTCTTATCTAGAAATATTTGCAATCAGCAAATATTTCTTGGAATTATCGTTCGCCATAATGCCTTAATTAAATTCCTCAGATATCAGTGCACGATCTAAAAACAACCTCTCGAATAAATACTAGTTTTTCTGGAGTGCATAATATGACTTGTATGCAATTTTTACAAAATATAACATGAACATCTACTAAAATGCTAATGATAAACATATGCTTCCTTTTCTCCTAATTTTAAATTTCAAAAGAATATTTGTCACATAATATAAAAAAAGAATTTCCATGAAAGCAAAATATTTAAATAAAGTCCTCCCTGTGCTACATACAAAGACCTTTTATAAGAGGGTTGCTACAATGATCATCATCAATTTACACTAAACTTTCAATTAATAATTATTTATTATAATAATCTTTTTTAAAAAAACTCTAAACTTTTTTTTTTAAATATCTTTTTTTATTTTGTGACCATTTCGTAAAACTAATTAAGTCATAACATAGTAATGTCATGAAAGCAATATCAGCATTGTAAGATAAAATGGTGATATTTTTGTCAAAAAAATAAAAAGATAACAGTACTATATAATGATCAAAAATAAAATTCAATTGAAATAGATAGAAATATGATTGTTGTACCAGAAATATGATTGTTGTACCTATTTAATTTTCATTCAGTATCTTTGCAAGACTATGTGCACAGAAAATTTTTGATACATCCAAGGTAAATAAGACTTTCATTTACAAATGGCAAAGAATTAGAAATATAGCTTTAAAAATACAAATTTTATTCAGTACTAGACTTTGATAGTGTACATCAAAAATAAACTTTAAAATATGTATATAGTTTAAAATATATTTACTCAATTTTTGTTTAATACACTCATAAAAACTTAGTTCAGTCTAAGGCAAAAATGCAGCCAGTAAAGAGAAAGATATTATTTCATGCTTTGTACAATTATTAGCATTCCATCACCAGATTTTCAATGGTATGAATGGCTGGAGTGTTGGAGGGTAGATTAGATTGAAGCCTATTCATATATTGATTTTATATATGTGAGGGAGATGATGATCTGAACGAACTGATGAGTACTGGTTCAGCACAAAATATGTATATTGGAAATCATTTATCTTTTTCACATTGTGTGGTCATGTATATCAGTTATATGAGATAGAGTGAATGGTTGAAGGAAGCTTGAAAGTCTGTGTTCAAATCCCCTATAAAGAGTACAAAAAATAAGTAAAAAGTATTTAATTTTTAGTTCTATATCATGATATTTCATCTATAACAGAATTACTGATATAGCCAAAGTAAAATCATAAACCTAAATGTCTGCAAAAGAAAAAAAAAAATCATATTATTAAAACTATAGCAATCAACTATAAAATAAACTTAATCCAATTTTTATGTAATAAAGACTTTTTATATTAAAAAAATTAAAACTTTTATTGGTTAGATAATAATAAATAAATAATACAAAAACCAAAAACACTGTCAGATAATGAAAATTATTCTTCATGTATAAAGTGTGATAAACAGAGTAGCTAAAACCCAAAAAACAATCACAAAAAACTATTTGCCAGGGGCTTCGGTACCATGCACCAGAATCATGGCGCTTGGCAAATAGTTTTTTGTGATTAATGTTTTTTGAATTTTAACTACTCTGTTTATCACTCTTTATATGGGAAGAATAATTTTGGTTGGATAATAAAAAAAGTTGATAATAAAATATTTAAGTTCGCCTAAATTAAATTTTAAAATATATGTTATGTTATCTTAATTTTTTATGTATATGTGCTTCATATTAATTTAATCCATCGTGATTCAACAGAATATCAGTCCTGTAAGTCATACAATTCAAAATATCAACTGTATATTATAAAATTATCATTTACACCCCCCCCCATAACAATTGAAATGTTTTATAGTGTTTTGCTATTTCAAGAAAATGGACAAATTAATTTATATACGCATTTGTATACATTATTATTTAGTAATATTACAGCAATGGTTTATAATTTATTTTGGCCATGAATATGAGGGGAAAACCTCAAAAGTACTAGGCCTAGATTAATTTAATTTGTTTTGTTACTACTGAAAGCTTTTTCTTCAGCATGTTAAAGCGCTTATATATACTAGTCATGAGAAAGAATATGGGCCTAGTTTTGATCCTGGGATTGTTATAGTAATGTATGAGGAAATAAATGATAGAAAGCAAAAGATTAAAGAGGCCTCATTTATTATGCAAAATGAATACATAATGAATCAGAGAGTCAATAGTGTTCAAATTAGTAAAAAAAGGCTTTTAAAAATTTTTAGTGGTAAATTATTTTTTTTTGTTTGATGATTATGACATATATTGAAAGTATAGTTGGTTTATTTAATTACATTTTCTTTTTTATTCTCTGTTGAAGTGTTTTTTTATTATAAATATATAAATTTTATTATGGATCAGTGAATACAAATAAATGAATAATACAATCAGAAGGTGAGATCAACAAATTTGGATTACAGTTCTTTACAATGAAAAACAGGAATTACACTCTCTGCCAAGGAAGAGGGATACATTTTTTGAAAGCAGAACTTCAGGCTATACTTCAATGGTTTACAAAGAGAGAAATTCTAAAAGTCCTTTTCCCCAGAGGGACAGAGTTTACTTAGGAAACACCAGCTTCACAGGAGATATTTCCTTCATTGAGATAGGCCAGGTTTTAGAAGTAATTTGGGAAAGAATGGAAAGCCTCTGTGATTCCGAGGTAGAAGCAAACCTATTATAGATTGCTTATTTTTGGATATAAAGAAAGCCACAATGTGTAAAAGTAGTGGAACTTTAAGGAGGTATGGGGATTGTTTGCTATGTGGCTTCAAATATGTAGGGAGGGGCCAGATTTTTGTCCTGAAAATTTTTTTTGAGTTTATTGATAAATATGTTCATTGAGCTCTCTGGAACCAGATCAAAAATGATTGACATCGGGTGAACCATAGTGAGAACAGGATGAACATTGTTGAATGGATCTCGGGGAAGGTACCATGAAGAATGCTATCAATGAGAATTGGAAAGAGTAGGATTTTTTATTTCTTGAAAGGTAGGCTGCAAAATTTCTGTATGGTTGTAGGGAACAGTAGTGACAAAGAAGGTGGGTGGAGGTTTCATCCTCTCTGAGACCTAAATGGCAAATTAAATCAATGCCCAAGAAACCTTGACAGTATACAAGGAAATGATTTGTGGGAAGTGCATTAAGATTTATTTTTAACAGAAAATCAAATAATTTGGGTTCGAGGAACCATCGTTTGAATTTTTTGAATAGAAATATGGTTGTTAATTTTTAGAAGAATGTGGCTGGGAGAAACAGGGTTTATAATATGGGTAGGCTTTCCAAAAAATAATTTTCTGCAAGGAGGGTTTATGAGGGATGGTTGTAAACTTTTTTATATGGGATACGAGAGATGATAACCAACAAGAACTTGAGGGAGGGGGTTTGTCGGTAGGGAGAGTCTCAGCAAAAGGTAGGGCATTAAGATATTGTACATTGAAATTGAAAGGCGTCTATGGAAAGAAGGGAAATACCATTAAATATGATATGTTTTTGAGGTTTCTCAAGCTAATTGTTGCAGTCTTCCTTCCCCGAATCAGATTGGTACCCAACCTATGAATGATTTAGTGAAATCAATAATGGGGGTAAAGTATAATTTAGGGAAAACAAGGATATTGATTAGAGAGGACTTGGCAAACATGGACATATACACCTTGGAAAGGGTAGAGGTAATTTTGTGTGAGGATTGGAACAGTTTATCTTAGATCATTCTTCTCATGGCAGTGGATGACTTAAATATTGGATAGCCTGAGAAATTTTGGGACTTTCCTGAGAATGGAGAGGCAATGATGCTACCTGAGGCTAATATCCAGGCAGATAACTTGATCATATTAAATTGCAGGCCAGATTGATCCAAAAATTCTTTGAGTATTAGGAGGAGCTGAGGAATTAGTGTTCTTGAAGAGAGAAGCATGGCAAGTCATCCATGAAGGTGAGGTGGGATATAGATGTTTTTAATATTGGGATGTAGATGCCAAGAAAGGACCTCAATTTGAAGGAGCAAGGGATTACGGTAGGTGATAAAAATGATACTGAGAGGGAGCCCTGAGGGATGGAGGTTGTAGTAGTAAATGGAGGGGATAATTTCCCATTGAGGGAAATGAAGATTTTTCGGTTATAGTGGATGTTTTTGATGATATTGATTCCGAGGGGAAGGTCATGCTCACCAAGTAAGGACATGAAATGATTCAGTTGGATGGAATTGAAGGCTGCAGTTATGTCAACTTGGATTACCACCGGTCTCAACTGCCTGGCTCTCCTGATCTGATCAATGACAATTTTAAAAAGATTAATAGCATCTGCAGTGGATTTGCCCTTTTTCACAAATTGATATTGGGCAGAATTTTGGCTTGAATCTTATTTTTAATGACCAATTTGATAACTTTGACCATCAGTGGGGTCATAAAGATGGGCCTAAGGTTCTCCAGTGGCAAAAAAATGATGTTGCACTTGAAGAAAGGCATCATCACTATGGGATAGGGCTCACCAATCTCTTGGATACTAGAAGAAATGTGGATGATTAGATTATATATGATTGGTATGGAGAAGTTGGATAAATGTAATAGAAGGAAGTGGGGGATCGCATGCAGACCCGGATGGATTTTATTGGACATGGAGCCTAATTTTGCAAGAATATCCCTCTCAGTTATACCATGGTCTGTCATTGATGAATCAATTGGAGCATCTTGTCTGAGTTCTGATGGAAAGGTGAATAGTTTATCCTGAAATGGGTAAAAATCTTCTGATTCATGTTTGATCCGGTATAGAGCCTGTCCCTTACAGTGATGGATGGTAAAATGGCTTGCTTATCTCTATGACCCAGGGCCCATTCTAATGTAGCCTCTGGACCAATTACAGGAGTGACTCAAGTAGATCTTAGATTTTTTTGGTGGATAGACCTTCCACAAGATTAATCTGTTTTCTTTTGTATTGAGATTTTAGATTTAGGATGGAATCAAGGGGTAGGTTTTTGAGGGTGTTGTTAATCATTTCAAGATCTATTAGAAGCATCGAAGGTCCTTTGTTATGTGAAGTGTAATATGAGATAATTGACATTAAAATTTGAATGACGGTGAACCTGGCATCTGTCGGTGGTAAAGAATTTTTATCTTGTGGAAATAAATATATGTCTCAGAGAGGATTGCTTCAGGGGATGAAGATTTAAGAAGGATTCTAGTGGTTGAGTTTAGATTTGGAATGGAGCTTGAATTGAGATCCAGGAAAATATTGAGGGATAAAGCAAGGTGATCTGAAAAGAGAACGGGTTGAAGAGATGGATCAATAATGAAATGAAGGTCTGGGATATAGTAGAGAAAGTCTATGAGAGAGATGTAGTGTTTTAATATTATTTATAATAATGACAACAGATTAGTTTTTTTTTTTTTCAATTTTAATGATTTTTGTTTCTAAATCTGATGATTTAATATTTATTATATACTTTGAATATGGGATAATAAATTTTCATGTAGGAAAGTATTATAATTACTTGGGGATTTTTTTTAATGAGGTTATTGATTTGTGAGGTATTTTGAGGGAAACAATTGAGCTCATTATGTGGGATAAAGGTATAGTTATAATATATAACAATAAAAACTTAAATTAAGTTCTACTACAAATAATCAATGATTTACAACGAATGTATTCTTAATTTTTATTTATTTTCCTTAATCTTAACTTTCCTTTCCAAGACAAAATATTAAGTTATTCAGAAAGAGCAGAAGTTATGAGATGGCATTATAAGATGTGATATATTTGGATATATGCTTTGTTTCACAAATGGTTGTATAATCATTGATAAACATATCTTTATTTCTTTATTTTTTTGTTTATCATCTGGAGTTATAATAGCAGTATATGCTTTACAGACTGACTCTTAGTCAATAAATCCAGAAAATATTGTAGTTGAGAAAAAGCCATATCACATTAAGTTTTAGAATAATTAATTATTGTTTCTTCAAGTAATGTATTTTTTTAAAAATAATTTTTAATAAAAAAAAAAATTATCTGCTAAATTTTTTGATGTAAAAAAGAATAGAGAATTTAATGATAAGAAAAGTAAAATTAATGTTTATTATATCATTCTTGGAACAGAGTCAGCTGGACTATTTTGATGAATAATGTTGAAAATGTGTAGAATAGAAGAGAACTTGTATATTAGTCAAACGTTTTATGAAATCAAATGATTAGAGTTTGCAAAAAAGGAATTAATTCCAATTTAACTATTTATTCTTATTTAGAATGAAATATATATATAAAAGAAGCAGTGAAGTTAGTAATGATTCAGAAAGAAATTGTCAGTGCATTTTGATATTCAGATGAGAATTTAACTTAATATGTTGACATCCAATAGACAGTTTTATTGTTTTGACCTTATTATTAATCTTGAGTTGAAATTTTGTTTGCTTTACTAATTTCTTAACTTATTGTATAAACATTTAAATCAATGTTTCTTCTTATTAATCTAAAACCATGTTCTGTATCATTATTTTGATAAAAATATTGTTTTTATTATTACCATAATTTATGATTTTAAAATAAAATAATACTTCATTTAAGCACAAATTAAATTACTGAAAGATCAAATGCTGAAGCTGACTGATTATAAAAATTAACAAACAGAAAAAAAATAGAATTTTTCATAGAATATTATTAAAGCAAATCCCTTTTTATTTACAGCAGATAAAACAAATATCTTTTGAATTCCATTAAATCTAAAATATAAAAATTACAATTTAAAACTACCTTAAGCAATCAAATTCATTAGTTGAAGTAATAATATTAACAAATGTCAGTATAATGAGAAAAAAAGATGAAATCTGTTGAATGAATCAGAATGATTCTGTTGTGTATATGAAAATATTAAAAAAAGATGGTGCATGGAGGAAGTGCCCACCGAATCTCCAATATTCACCCATGACTAAATAGATATATAGTTTATTGTGCATTAACATAATTAAGTTTGTTCCTTATAGTTAACTAGTACCTATAATTAATTATGCTTTTAAGTTCTAATACCTCCTTTAGTGACTTCGATATATCAATATTAAGCTTACCTTGATTCTCGAAAATTATACCATTGTATACTATGTAATGGGGTTATCATTTTTAACCAGGATAAAGGTCTCCCAAATTTAATCCTGTATTTCTGATCTCTATCCTTTTTTCTCACATCACACCAGCAAATTTTTCTATTCATTTATCTCACAGATGATTTTTTTCTAGTTCTTTTACAATCTTTTGGGATCCAGATTAATGTGTTAACTGTCTATTTATTGTCAACTCTTCTAGCTATATGTTTGCTCCATTTCAATCTCATAATTGTGAGAATTAAATGTAATGATGAATATTAATTGTTTGTGCATGCAATAGTTACTTTTAATTGGTTGTTTTTTCTTCAGCATAACCACTTATTTTTATCACAAAAAAATAATGAAAATGTATGGTTAAAAAATCAATTGAATTATTTAATATGTGTTTTATATATATATAAAAATTTATTTCATTGTATTGTTAGATGTTCGTGATTATTGTTTAAAAAATAAAGCACAATAATTTCTATCTCTTGTCTAAATCAAGATTTTTTTCTTCAGGAATTGGTCTAATACAATGATTCAACCCCATGCCCATATTCTTAGAATCATAGTGACTTCAACACTTGTATATCCACCATTGGTTTGATATACCATAATGGTTTTAGAATGTGATTTCAATTTTAAAATAATATTTTATCTGAAGCAATCATGATTGTGTTATTGCTGATGATTTTTATTATTGATAAATATTTTTGTAATAAAAAATTCAAATTATTTGGAAACAATAACTTTGTTTATATATTTTGTGCATTATTATAATTGTCTGAACTAAATTTTCTTTGAAAAATAATGTCTGCTCTATAATGTGTACTTATGAATGAGTTCCATAATGAAAAATATTGGAGACTACTGGTCTAGGAACTACTTATTTAGGAAGAAGCTTTGCTATTTAGTGAGTCACTGATATAATATGTAAATTTATTCAAATTTGGAATTAAAAGTTTCACAATTAAGAATAACATTTGGATGGAGAACAAAAGAATCCTAATTTGATTTTGAGCTAAGAAAAATTTAGGAAAAAAAATATTCAGCCCAATTCATAACTGATATACAGGTTTATTATATATCTGTATCAATATATATAATATATAGGGTATATGAGCATAGACTTTCATACGACCCACCACTCTCCACTCTATCTCATAACACTGATACACTTGAACACATATATGTTGAAAAGATAAATCATCACCAATGTACATATTTCATGCTAAACTAGCAATCATCAGTTGGTCCAGATTATCACCTCTACACATATATGCAATAAGTGTTCAGATTTATATTAAGATAGCCAATCTTCATACTTTAATGCATTTTCAATTGGATGGATGGTTGAAGAGTTGGAGTGTGGAGTGGATTGGAGCCTATTCATTAAAGTATGAAGATTGGCTATCTTAATATATATCTGAACACTTATTACATAGAGATGATAATCTGGACCAACTGATGATTGCTGGTTTAGCATGAAATATGTATATTGCTGATTATTTATCTTTTTGACATATATGTGTTCAAGAGTATCAGTGTTATGAGATATTGTGAAGAGTGGTGGGTTGTATGAAAGTCTGTGCTCAGTCCAATTCAGTAGAATTTACTAGACCTACAAAGAACTGATCATACTATTCATTAGCAGCCATTTTAAACAAATATGGTCATTTTAACTACAGACAATAAAACATAAAGATGAACAATAAAAGAAATATAAGGTTTACAATGACTACTATCAGCTTGTGGTCCACAAATATGCATTTCATTTGACATCTTATGACTTTTGTAGTAGTTTTTTTTTTTTTTTTAAAGATTAAAATATATCTAACTGTGAATCTTCAGTCTACCCTAGTCTCAGCTATAATCTTTCAATGAAAATAATCAGTCTTACAGTTCTTTACTGTGTCTCTGAGATAATCGTTATAATGTAAATGAATGGAACTGCTAGTAAGGTTATATAATTATGATTTATTTATTTTTTATGTATATATAACTTTGATAAACAGAGCAAAACTCTCCATACAGTATTGCCACCTGTGCTAAACAGAGTAATCAATGGATGCCAGAAGGCTTGTGCATAAAATCCCTATCTAATGCCTACTCATCTAATATCCCCAGACTAGTTTCTGGCTTGTGGCCTTCGTCAGTGAGGAGCTTTGGATCTGAGAGCACTGCATCTAGATCTCCTCACTGACGAAGGCCACAAGCCAGAAACTAGTCTGGGGATATTAGATGAGTAGGCATTAGAAGCTTTGGATCTGAGAGCACTGCATCTAGATCTCCTCACTGACGAAGGCCACAAGCCAGAAACTAGTCTGGGGATATTAGATGAGTAGGCATTAGATAGGGATTTTATGCACAAGCCTTCTGGCATCCATTGATTACTCTGTTTAGCACAGGTGGCAATACTGTATGGAGAGTTTTGCTCTGTTTATCAACAATTAATGTGCTAATATAGGAAATGTGATATATAACTTTGTTTATTTTTAGCATTTGTAATTGTACACTGTCATTACGACTTTATTTTTCAATATATACTTTGAAGTTTATTTGGAATTTTTAATGTAATGACATACTTTGAATCTCATCATAGTACATCTTGTAATTCTCATTTGAAAATTTATTTTTCCATATGTCATAGTATCGGCCGGGAGGCGAACCCGCAACAACCGTCTGCAACCAACTGCTTGCTTGCAAGGCGGCTGCGCTGACTTCTCGGCTAACAATGCTTGATTTTTATTTAATAAAAATCAAATTTATATATGTATAACATCTAAAATAATAAAATATTTGTAAATAGAGACATTTAACTCAGGATTTTTCTCTACTTATCCATTCTATCTCAAATCCCTCTATTTACATATATAAGAAACATCCAATATAAGCAAATTACATGCTGCTTTAGAATTAATAAAATATTTATAAATTATTAGTTGAAAAGGTTATACGATTTTTTGATTTCTTGTCGCAATATAAAAATAGAACAAACTAATCCTCCAAAGAACAAAATGTCATTTTTAAATATTTTGTTTTATTTTTTCTTGTAACTAAATGTCAATGTCAAAAGAAGTAACCCGCAACCACTTTGCCAGTAGCAATGTTATTATTAAGTCATCAGATGTGAACAAGGAAGTTTTTTCTAACTATAACATTTCATCATAACTGTGACAAAAAAAAGTTAACAATACATAAATAGCTATAGGGCTTCAAAATTCTGCTCACCAGTCAAAAACGGATTAGTTACCACCACCCACTTCGAAAAAAAAAGTTTTTAATGCCGCAAACCAGTAACAACATTATATATATATATAGCAATAGTGTATTTCAGCTGATGATGAACGAGTTATGTTTAAGAATTAAAACTATAAACTTATAGTAATGCAATCTACACAATAGGAAATGACATCATTTCGTAGTTTTTTTTTTTTTTAAAGTGTCATAGCATCGGCCGGGACGCGAACCCGCAACCCGGGCAACTGCCTGCAAGTGCAAGGCAGTCGCGCTGACCTCTCGACCACCAATGCAAGACATAATTTCGTAGTTCATATTCATTTTTTTATTTTCTAAGCGTTTACATTTTGAAAATAAGGTTAATAAAAACATAAATTAATCTGAAAACATCTTTGACTTCTTTCTTTAATTAGATAAATAAAACATTGATAAGATAGTTTAAAGAGATTCTTCAATTGCCACTTTATCAAAACTTAAAAACTCGCGACATATTGGTTAATACATTTGACTCCAGGATCACAATCTGATTTCAAATGCAGGCTGGATTTTTAACAAGTTTAGAATTTTTTATTTTAGATAAGTAACCATGAATAGACATCCAGCTGTTCAATATAGTTATTAAAGCTGGTAAAGTGATGATTTCTTCACAGTTTGTATTTTAAGATCTATTGAAAATGTCTTTGTTCTGCAGTGAACTATTTAACTTTTATCTATTTGGGTCCATTTTTCCAGAATAGAAATTTAAAATACAATATATCACTTTCATTACTATATATATAAATAATAAACTACCTTTTAAATTTATATATTGTAACATATTGTTTCTATTTGTGAAATTGGAAAATCAAGTTCTAGAAGATTTTTGATGATAAAATATTTGCAGTGCTGTAGAGATTCATTAGCATGTGCCTATAAGATGAAAATATTTTATATTGCATAAAATGTTCTACCCTTAAGTATATATATATATATAAGCTAGCTAGTATCATATAATTATGATGATGATAAACTGCATTATGTATTTATCATGAATTTGAATATGGAATATAAGTGAATGAATATCGAAATGTTATTGATAATAACTAGAAAGTTTTTGAAATCAGGCCAATATCTTGATGATCATCATTTTGGGTGCCACCTATATCTGAAAACTTGGAAGAGACAAACTAAAGATACAGTCTTTTTTTTTCTATCTGTTACATTCAAATGTCATTATAAATATCAAACATCATTAAATTAAAATATGAAAAAAAAATGTACTCAAACTTAGTTAAGTATTTTCTTATAATTTCTCCATTCCTGTTTCTCTTTTTTCTCTCAGCTCTGATTTCTATTTTGTACACCTATCCTAATTACTCAGTCTAGATCTTTGAAAGCAAGAATTATTTACAAACATTTCCACAATTACAGTTTGAAAATAAAGATTAAGCATATTGATTAGTATAAATTTACTTTTATTAATAAACACATAAATAAGATTAACATGGTTTGAATAAAAAGAACATAAGCATATAATATCTCTACTTATTTAATGCCATAAAATAGGTTAATGCTGGCTTGTATTTACAATCTGCATTAGCTCTAAGGTGAGCGTGACCAGATATGAACATTCTGTAACATGTCTATACTAATAAACTGATTCAAAGACTTGATTACTTTATATATTTGTAAGACAAGTATTGCTTATTATTTTAAATAAACTTTTATCAAAATGTGATTTTAAATTATTCCTTATTAAAATATCAGATATATTATAACTCCAATTTTATTACTATTTCATCTACTCTTAATAAAATCATTACAATATGGGATAAAAAAAATTATGTATGTGTTCTGACACAGACTTTGTAAGTAATTATTAACAAATTATAGTATTTCACACACTTATCCACTATTAAACAGAAATACTCTGCTGAAAAACCATTATAAACAAATGCAAAAAAATTATTCATAATATTTATTGACTTTAAATCTGGTATTTTTAAGCAAATTTATTTAATAACATATTTAAAACATTGCATGAATCATTCAAATAAATACATTTCGCAATCATACCTCAAATGACTGGACATATGTTATTCTGTTTAAATTATTAACTATAGTACAAAATACGACTTAATCTTAATGGACCCTTTATCTTCAATTTTAAATATATGATCTGAATTTTTCTTTAGCCTGCATTATGATCTTTACATTATAAGATAGACAAAAAGGGCTATTACATACATTTAATAACTTCATTTATTTAAGGTTTTATTAAATATGTGATTATCAACTGCTTTCTTTAATTATATTATTTAATACTTATAACATGTGCATGTCTTAGTTAACTATCTTACTGACTAGATACTACTTTTAATTTTATAGGTTCTATTTATTTTATCACTTTAATAGTAAGTAGTATTCTCATATAGAGCAAAATATTCTATTTAAATAACCAAAGGTCATAGTATCTCATTTGCATCAGACACAATTTAAAACATAAATTAACATATTAAATATGTGGCAACAGTGTTCCCATTATTTCAAGAATATGATTGGATATTTATATCACATAGCAAACATTGACATCCACTCACCACCAAATACAGCTTTAATGATTACATAGCAATAATAAATAATTTTACATTATATATCAGGCAAAATTTTTGTTCAAAATAAATAATTATTTTATAAACCATTTCATATATTAAAATAAACATTTGCAAAACTATATAAGATTTCTTCTGCCTGAATTCAATTTTTTTCATTTGTATAATTATCATGTTCAATCTCAAATATAAAATTATTTAAGTCTATTTCTCCTAACTTTAGTTTAAATCTAGATAAATATTTAAATAAACTATCATTATTTATTTACTTAGTTTTATGAAATAAAAGATTGTTTTTTTTTTTTTTTTGGAAAACACTCCAATAGAGTAAGAGTTTATTATTCTCCCTGGTGACACTTTGAAATATTTCAACTTTTAATTTTAGTATTAAAGCATTATTCTATATCAGAATTCGATAAATGGAATTTGATTTGGTAGAAATATATGTTTACAGATGAAAAACTTTCTAATATCATATTTGCATTTTGCATATATTGTAAAAATGAATTTGTAATGAGAACAAAGGATATTTTCATCATTTGATAGTTGGCAGGTAAACAGTCTAAGTAAGCAATTCTAAATTTATTTTTAAAAAGCAAACTAATAAATTTAATTTCTGATAAATCCATAAAATTATGTTTTAAAATATTAAAATTGCTTTATAATTTTCAACATATCTCAAAAAATTCTAATACGGTATTGGTAATGGTGTTTGGTGCTCAGTTTCATAGGCATGGTGATAGTAATAACCATAGTTTTCTCTGTTTTTTTTTTAGCTAGAATTTATTTTGTTTTTAAAAATAAAATATATAAAAGTGTTGTTATCATCTATATTTCTGATATTTAATAATTGTTGCACCATTATTGTGTAAAAATAATTACAAATTTTAATAAACTTCACACAAAAAAATCAAGTTTTTAGTTATTCCAACAATTTTCTCAAAGTAATCTAGCAAATGGTCTGAAAATGGATTACATTAGACTAAATCCATCAAACATGTGAAGATATGATTAAAATACTTTGACTTTGCTGCCAATTTGATTATCGTGATCTCTTCAAATTTTTTTTAAATTAAGAAAATCAATATTTAAAAGTATGTGAATTTGCCATTTAAAAAAAAAAAAAGTGAAATTATTTCAATAGAAAAAAATAGCGATTTTTCTGACTGAAGGTTTTAATTTCATTTTAAGAAAGTGTTAATTAAATATAAGCTATATAATCATTTAATTTTGCTTAATAATATAAATATATTGGATTCTCTTTTTTCTTTACTTAAATATGTTATTTTTTAACTTTAAGAAGCCTTCACGATCTGTCTTTTCTTCAATAATTTACAATTTAAATTAGTCACAACTTAATTGTGAGAAAGAAATATATTTTATATGATAATCTGAAAAATCTCCAGCTAGATCAATTAATTATTTTAAAATATGTATAAGTTATATTGAAAACTTTTTGATCAAATATATTTGGTTAGATTTTTCAGTAGTTATTGTTTAGATGACACAAGCCACCTGGTGGTGCTTTACACTCTTTAATACACATAAATATAATGTCATCTGGCCGGCATTTCTTTATTGTCTGATTTCTGGTATTATATTTATTTATAAAAAAAAGTCTAAATTAATTTATCTTACTTATTTTTTATTGGAAATGAACAAGTTGCTTTTTGTTTTTGCTTTTAAAAACACCTTTTATTTTA
Source organism: Epiperipatus broadwayi (assembly GCA_028023455.1). Lineage (NCBI taxonomy): Eukaryota > Metazoa > Onychophora > Udeonychophora > Euonychophora > Peripatidae > Epiperipatus > Epiperipatus broadwayi. The sequence continues at coordinate 16,058,479 of JAQFVV010012396.1, forward strand.
ATAATGTTACCATGCTGGACTTTTTTGTCTTTATTGTCCGATTTCAGGTATTATTTTGAGATTAATTAAAAAAAATACACGTACAAATTAATTGCTGTACTTCTTTTGGATTGAAAACAAAGTATAAATTAATTTATCTACTTATTTTTTATTGAAAACAAACAAGTTGCTTTTGATTTTTGCTTTTAAAAACACACATATTTTAATAACCTTACCATGCCTGACATTTTTGTCTTCATTGTCTGACTTCAGTGTCAGGGAGGGGGAATATGTTAGTGCATGCAAGGGGGACCGATGGTTTTGCTAATCTGAAGGATCATCGAAAAGATGCAGTAGTCTAAGCAAACAAACCTTATGATTTCCAAAACAAGCTGCAATCTCAGACATTTTATTTGTCTTGTATGTGTTTTCATGCAAATGTCAATTTTCATGTGAGTTCTGTGCAATGGTGCTTGTCCCTACTCTTTTCCAATTGTTAAAAACCTTGCAAGTTGTGTATGGAAGTGCGGCAATGAGCTTAAAATTATTGCTATGTAATACTACATCAGGTAGAGTGTAAAATCATTACTTGGAATGTACATTTCAAGAGTTATGGCCAGTTGATTTCTATGCACCCTCACATGATATGGTAGTGATCTGTAAAGTGTGCACATTTGCAGAGTTTCATGACTCACGTCAGCAGGCCATAAGATTGTTGTGCAATGACATCTAGGCCTGCAATTGCTAACATGAACAGAACTGTTCTATAGGCCATAAGTTTGGCCATGTAAACGACATTTTTATGTGTTTTTGCACATAAAAAGTACCATCAGGTGGCTTGTATGATCTAAACAAGAAGTACAGAATTTCTCTTTGCCCTAAGACATGTAAAATGCATTAAAACTATAAACAAAATACTCATTTTACAGAAATAAGCATATAAATTATTATTTTAAATAGAAAAGTGCATATAGTAAATTAATTCTTAAAGTTAAGAAGAAGAATAAAATACAGTGTATTCTATGCATTAGCATTGAGAACATTTGTGGAAGAATGGAAAGCAGATTTGTGCACAATTATAAGAATTTCAGCAATTCCAGATAAATAATATTGGCAAATGAAAATCCTAATTTTAATGTAGGTTTCTTTCCTGATTTTGTCATTTTCTGGTAAGTTTTGCTGATCATTATATGAATGTAGGAAATATTTGGCTTTGCATTGTAGAATACTTTTTATATGAAGGAATTTTTGAAAATTTTTATAAGTGGAAGTCAATTCTAAAACTGGTGTGACAGCTTAGTTAGAAGATCATTGGTTGCTTTTAGCCACTCATTAGTTGGCTTGTTTTAACTACAGTTATTTAAACCTAAAAATGAACCAAATTTTCATTTCTGAATTTAACACAAGTTTTAAATCTTTTGAAATATATCATAACATTTAACTTGGAACAGAATCCTTTTAATTTTAGAGGGAAATGCAATCTAACTCTCTCTCTTTGAAAAAAAAAATTCTGATTCTCTGAAAACAAAAGAGACCATCCTTTTTATGTGCTTTAGGACTTTTATTCTCTTATATTGAATAAACTTTCAGATTAAAAGTCTGAGATTTATACAAATTTTAATATTGATAAACAGAGCAAAACTCTCCATACAGTATTGCCACCTGTGCTAAACAGAGTAATCAATGGATGCCAGAAGGCTTGTGCATAAAATCCCTATCTAATGCCTACTCATCCAATATCCCCAGACTAGTTTCTGGCTTGTGGCCTTCGTCAGTGAGGAGCTTTGGATCTGAGAGCACTGCATCTAGATCTTAGGATCTAATGCAACCCTCTAGCAACCACCTTTTATCTCTACTTAACTACTAAACTATGAGAATGAAATTGAAAACACAAAAAATATTTTCAATCTAAGCTCAATAGCTCAAATAGTCATATGGGTCTGAACTCAGTTCAGCACCCATACATTTTGGTGTCTTTGGCTCTTTTACAACCATAGCCACCACTATCCTATTAGGCAGGATTGGTGTTAAACCATTAAGCATCACATGATCACATTTCCTATACTAGCACATTAATTGTTGATAAACAGAGCAAAACTCTCCATACAGTATTGCCACCTGTGCTAAACAGAGTAATCAATGGATGCCAGAAGGCTTGTGCATAAAATCCTATCTAATGCCTACTCATCCAATATCCCCAGACTAGTTTCTGGCTTGTGGCCTTCGTCAGTGAGGAGCTTTGGATCTGAGAGCACTGCATCTAGATCTTAGGATCTAATGCAACCCTCTAGCAACCACCTTTTATCTCTACTTAACTACTAAACTATGAGAATGAAATTGAAAACACAAAAAATATTTTCAATCTAAGCTCAATAGCTCAAATAGTCATATGGGTCTGAACTCAGTTCAGCACCCATACATTTTGGTGTCTTTGGCTCTTTTACAACCATAGCCACCACTATCCTATTAGGCAGGATTGGTGTTAAACCATTAAGCATCACATGATCACATTTCCTATACTAGCACATTAATTGTTGATAAACAGAGCAAAACTCTCCATACAGTATTGCCACCTGTGCTAAACAGAGTAATCAATGGATGCCAGAAGGCTTGTGCATAAAATCCCTATCTAATGCCTACTCATCCAATATCCCCAGACTAGTTTCTGGCTTGTGGCCTTCGTCAGTGAGGAGCTTTGGATCTGAGAGCACTGCATCAGATCCAAAGCTCCTCACTGACGAAGGCCACAAGCCAGAAACTAGTCTGGGGATATTGGATGAGTAGGCATTAGATAGGGATTTTATGCACAAGCCTTCTGGCATCCATTGATTACTCTGTTTAGCACAGGTGGCAATACTGTATGGAGAGTTTTGCTCTGTTTATCAACAATTAATGTGCTAGTATAGGAAATGTGATCATGTGATGCTTAATGGTTTAACACCAATCCTGCCTAATAGGATAGTGGTGGCTATGGTTGTAAAAGAGCCAAAGACACCAAAATGTATGGGTGCTGAACTGAGTTCAGACCCATATGACTATTTGAGCTATTGAGCTTAGATTGAAAATATTTTTTGTGTTTTCAATTTCATTCTCATAGTTTAGTAGTTAAGTAGAGATAAAAGGTGGTTGCTAGAGGGTTGCATTAGATCCTAAGATCTAGATGCAGTGCTCTCAGATCCAAAGCTCCTCACTGACGAAGGCCACAAGCCAGAAACTAGTCTGGGGATATTGGATGAGTAGGCATTAGATAGGGATTTTATGCACAAGCCTTCTGGCATCCATTGATTACTCTGTTTAGCACAGGTGGCAATACTGTATGGAGAGTTTTGCTCTGTTTATCAACAATTAATGTGCTAGTATAGGAAATGTGATCATGTGATGCTTAATGGTTTAACACCAATCCTGCCTAATAGGATAGTGGTGGCTATGGTTGTAAAAGAGCCAAAGACACCAAAATGTATGGGTGCTGAACTGAGTTCAGACCCATATGACTATTTGAGCTATTGAGCTTAGATTGAAAATATATTTTGTGTTTTCAATTTCATTCTCATAGTTTAGTAGTTAAGTAGAGATAAAAGGTGGTTGCTAGAGGGTTGCATTAGATCCTAAGATCTAGATGCAGTGCTCTCAGATCCAAAGCTCCTCACTGACGAAGGCCACAAGCCAGAAACTAGTCTGGGGATATTGGATGAGTAGGCATTAGATAGGGATTTTATGCACAAGCCTTCTGGCATCCATTGATTACTCTGTTTAGCACAGGTGGCAATACTGTATGGAGAGTTTTGCTCTGTTTATCAACAATTAATGTGCTAGTATAGGAAATGTGATCATGTGATGCTTAATGGTTTAAATTTTAATATTCTTAATCCTTTTTAATTACTAGAATTTATTTACCTGCAAATATATTTGTATCTTATATTGGACTATTTCCATCATCTAATATGAGTATTGAATGTCTTTAGAAAAATTTAACTTTATTTAAATATTCCAAATACATTCAACTGTTAGTAATAGCACATCAAACAGGTTAGTATATGCACAATGTTTCAAAAGGTATTTTTCTCCCCTCTTCTTCAGATGTTACTGGCCTGGCCAGTGTCAGTACTAGCATGGGATTTGAACTTAGACCCTTAGATTTTTAAATATTGAATTTTAAGGTAACGTTCTAACTAACTAAGCCATCCTTGTGACTAATCAATATCTAAAAATAGATTTAGTTAAATCTTAAATATATCATATTAAATTTAATTTTAGCAATTATTGCAAATTTAGTTATAAAACTTTTAAATTCTTCTCTCCTTTTATTTTAAATTTAACCTTAATATATGTAGAATTGATTTGTAAAACTAAATCCATGCATGTTCATACACATGTTCATTATAAAATATAATTTGAATATTAGTAGACTTGAAATATTCAGTTTATGAAGTTACTATTCCCTTTAAATTATCCATAGAATTCTGCATCATATATTCTCAAAACCAATCAATATTTTTATTAATATTATTTATTTTATATCCCTAAATTATTATACCCCATTAATTATGAGTATGACAATACAAAGCTGTCTCTCTCTATATAATATTTTTGGTTATAAGATAAAATAAAAACTTTGTTGGACCCATATTGTGTATTAGTTTTCTGCTGAGAGAAAATTAGATCATCCAGCATACAAAAAATCCTATTCAAAGTTTTCAAAATCTCCAAAAAGATCTTCATCCATTGAAACAGAAAATTCCTCCATTGAATTAGATTGCTAATGTTTTGATGAAATCACATTCATCTTTGCTAAGATTGTAATGAAAAATAGTTGTGTCTGTCATAATAATATTGTACATAAATTAAAGAATGTTCATTCACATGTGTATTAGATGATTATCCAATCAGAACAATAGGTAAATGAACAAAAAAAGTTGTATTTTGTTTTACAATCAGTTTATTTATCATAAATGATTTTAGAAAATAAAATACTAGTATATGCTGTATTTCATCGCATTTATTTAAACTGGTTGACCTTTTTAAAATACTAACTACTTAGGAAAAATATGATTTAAAAACTGTAAGAGAGACTATTGAAATTTTTGAAAAAACAAACAGTTTAAATAAATGTGATGAAATACAGAATATTCCAGTTTCATAAAAACTCATTATCATATCTCTTTCGTCTTTTAAAATCATTTTTAATAAATCAGCTATTGTAAAACAAAAGGAAATACTAAAATTTTTGTTAATCCACTTCATATTCTGATCGAACAACCATCTATATATATATGAGTGAAAATATTCTTTAATTCACTCACAATCTCATTACTTGAGTCAAAACAGTTCTTTATTTTAGCCTTGATGAAGATGAATGTGATTTCACTGAAACATTGGCAATCTAATTCAGTGAAGGAATTTTATGTTTCCATGGATGATGGCCTTTTTGAAGATGTTAGAAATTTTAAACAAAATTCTTTATATGCTGTTAGACCGAATAATTTTTTTTATATAGAAACGACCCCAAAATTTATATATATATGAAAATAATAAATATATGAACTAACTCAAGGAAAAATAAAAATACTAATAAAACTTATACAATTACTTCTCTATAAAGCTGCTTTAATATTTCAACCAGCAGACTGGTTTTCATGAGAAAGCACAGCAAAATGGCTATTTCCAGAATTTAAACACTAAAATATTACAATTATTATATATCAGATAACAAAATTAATTCCTATAAGCTAAAATTCTTTATACAACAATTCTTATCAATCAACCAATTGATAAATATCTCACTACTCTTTTAACATAAACAAAAAACAGTAATTTTATTCTTATAAATTTCTTATATAATTACTGTTTTTTGTTTGTGTTAAAAAGTATGAGATATTTATCAGTTGACTGATTGATAAGAATTGTTGTATAAAGAATTTTAGCCCATGGGAATTAATTTTGTTATCTGATATGTAAATGCTTGTAATGTTTTAGGGTTTGATTTCTGGAAATAGCCATTTTGCTGTGCTTTCTGATGAAAACCAATTGGCTGATTGAAATATTAAAGCAGCTTTATAGAAAAGTAATTGTGTTTTTATTAGTATTTATATATATAACAAAGGTATATCTTGTATTTATTATTCATTTCTATATAAACACTCCCTTAAGATTCTATCATATTGCACTTTTTTATAAGAGATACATCAACACATAATTAACTAATCCAGATTGTATGAGACTTCCTTTTATCTAATGAGAAAATACTTTTTTTATTGTCTAAAACTAAGAATATTTAAATACCTATATTATATGTCAATTGATTTAGCTATAAAAAATTCTGGAACCTGTTTGGAAAATACTCATTTATCTAACAAGAAATCTTCATATTTCATTTGATTAGAACCTAATTCAAAATCACAATAAGTTAATGTATTAACTGTTAATCCACAAGGGCATATATAATAATTTTTTTTCTGGTAATCATTTCTGCTTCATTTTTCTGATTTAATGTAAACAGATGGACCTGGATACATACTAAATATATTAAATTTGTCCTGTGGGTGCTTAAATTGAAGTTAAGAAAAATTAATGTTTTCAAGGTGATAACCATTTACATAGCTTTATTAATAGTAGTTTTAAATATATATATAACTAATTATTTATTTATCTATTATGATGTATTTATTTGCAATAGTCATATGGAAATTGTCCTGACACATGTGCTGTATAAATTTATAATACTGAGGAATACTCTCAGTTCTAAACACAAGATAGAAGCTTTGAAAAAGTGAGAATGAATCCACCTTATCTTTTTTACCTAAATTTATATATATAACATAATCTTAAGCATTTAGAAATGTGCACATGAAGTTTTTAATCAATCATTTTTAATTCCATTCATTATATATCAATAAATGATGTTTGCAAAATTATTACAATTTATTACATGTCAATGTAAAAGAATCACACTGGATAAATAAATAATTAGTTATATATATTTAATATTATACCTTAATAATTTTGTAAATGTCATTTATTAATAGATAGGAAATGGAATTGAAAGTGATTAAGACTACACACATTTCTAAATGCTTAAGATTGGCCTATATACATATACAATTAGGTAAAAAAGATAAGGTGGATTTATTATTATCTTTTCAAAGACTCTGTCTTGTGTTTAGAGGTAAGAGTATTTCTCAGTGTTATAAATTTCCCATATGATTATTAATAATAATTTTAAAATATTGTATGAAGTTGAGTCTGAACATAATTTATATATTTTATCATTCTATTTAATTTCTTCTATGTAGTTTTATCAGTTTTTTTCTCAATTCATTAAATTTCTATATATAGTATTCTAAGGTTTTTGGTAGTTTAGACTAATCACACAGTTCACTGATTTTTATAGTTTTCACATAAGAAAAATAAAATATTATTATTAGGAAAGTGTTATGAATATATCAATAGCAAAATTTATATTTCTCCACTGAAATTATTTTTTTAAGATACTATATACAAATTCCAGAAGTTTTTAAAATATAATTCCATGCATGGAAAATAAAAGATTATTATAAAGAACTAGCTTAACAAGGTTCTCGTGTAATTTATCAATTCATGAGACTGATAGGTAAAGATAGAAAGATATCTGGATAAATGGGTGAAGGAATGAACAGGTGGATAGATGGATGGTTGAATACATATTGTTAAACAAATAGATAGATAAGTAGGTAGCCAGTAAGTTATTCAAAATTATTCTATCTTAGAGATATCTAATTTAAATAAGAATAAATCAAAGTCAAAATATTTATATTCTGGAGATTTGAATACAAGTATTACTAGATGTCATCAAGATATTTCCAATAATATACACAGAATTTCTTGGGAATAATATATTACATATTTAAGACTAACCTATTATCTAAAATAGTCAAAATAAGAGTCATAGATACAATTCATAGATCACATGACCCTATCTCTTAAGCTTATAAGTTATAAACAGTGAGGATTGCCAATTCCTCTACAAGCTTTCTGATAAATGCTTAGCCAGAGCCAGCACTTAAAATATCTCTATCAGGAACCCCTTCCCAAACCCCTGACCATGGTTTCATAATACTCAAAGACATGTTAATTTTATATTGACAGAATCTACTTCATTGCTGTTTTTTTCTTCTTTCATCATTTTTTTTTTAAGTATATACTTTTCTAATAACATATGCGATCAAAATAAGACAATTGCAACATGTGCATTTGCAGTTCACATTTAATCTGATTAAGTAACTTATTTTTTCATCTATTTTTTTTTTTTCAGTGAACAACTGTCACATCTATATGATATAATTATATCAAAACCAAATAATTTGAATGCTAAATTATCTTGCTAGAAAAATCTCATATGTTATTGCCTGTTTATATATATATATAGAAAACATTAATAAAAGTATATAATTTAATTTTTATATCAAAAATCCAGAATAATTTCAATTTATTATTTCCTTGTTATAATGAATAAGCTCTAACACAACTTTAAATAAAATAAGTGTACATGTGACTTCAACCTACTCCATTGATGATTGACACAGGAAATAAAGTATGTTCTGGTCCTATTATGTTGCTTGAATTATGTAAACATTTTAAAACTACCTGTATTTTTATATTGGACTATTTCCATCATCTAATATGTGCGTTGAATGTCTTTAGAAAAGTTTAATTTTAGTTAAATATTCCAAATGCATTCAACTGTTAGTAATATCACAGCAAACAGGTTAGTATATGCACCAACTGTTAGTAACATTTGTTTGCTGTGATATTACTAACAGTTGGTGCATATACTAACCTGTTTGCTGTGATATTATTAACAGTTGAATGCATTTAGAATATTTAACTAAAATTAAACTTTTCTAAAGACATTCAACACACATATTAGATGGTGAAAATAGTCCAATATAAAAATGCAGTTGGAACACCATCATCACAAACCTTCAGAAAAACATTTTAAAACTAAGCTTCAAATGTTGCCTTTTAGAATTGGTGACATCTGGAGTGAATCTGAGCTTAATTCTAGTCATAATATAACTGAAACTATGATTATTCAAAAATTAAATTCTTTTCCAGAGAGTATACATCCTGGGATTCATGGTATTCCCAGGTTTGTCTTTCTTCATTTTTCATTCCTTACAGCTCCAATAGTTTGTAATATGGTTGATATTCTAGCTAAAGATTTTGTGAATATTCCTGATCTCTATCTGGTGATGATGGTCCCTTTTCTTAAGAAGCAATTAACTCCTTTTTTGTCATCTAATATTCATCCTATTTCTATGACACCTCCATTAATAAAGCCTATTGAATCTATTGTTAAAGATCATAAACAGAATAATATTTATCTACATTTATCCAAATTTCAATTTGCAAAGAAGAGTCATTTGACAACTGAAGCTGTTCAGAATTTCATTCTTATTGAGTATATTAGGCGTCATAATAAATCGAAACCTGTGATCATTCAGCTGGACTTTACACCAGCTTTTGATTGTATTTTGCCTTGTTTTATTTCAGACTCTTTGGGATTATCAGGTTTCTACTCCATATGTCTGCATTATAACCAATCTTCTACTTAACAGGTCCATCTTTACTTCATTGGATGCTAAATTTGCAGATGGTTTTTGTCTGCATCTCTTAGTGCCTTAAGGATCTCTTCTTGTCACATTATGTTTTATTACATATTTAAATCTTTTACTTTTACAGATATAATCTAAACTGCCTGGTATCTATGTTCCTGTTCTTAAACAGACCATTCATCATATTTCTTATGTTGATGATGTCTCTGTCTTTCTTCCAGATCAATCTTTTCTTCCGGCTTTGATGCAAATATTAGACTCCTTTTCTAATACTTTTAATCTTCATATTAATGTTACAAAATCTGCAATGTGGAAGATTAAATCTGGCTTGCACAATTATTTCAATTTTCACAGCCAAGCCTCGGCCTTTCCTTGGTTTTTCAATAGTTTTATCTCATTCAGTAATTACAAGACAATTTCTTGATAAAACAAAGAGGATAGTTGCATTGCTTATCAATATAAACATTTTGCTTATGAGTAAGGTTATGCTTTTGAACTCTTTGGTCTATTCAAGGCTTAATTATTACTTGCCAATTATTAGACCAACAAAGATTTTGAGAGGGCTATAAATTAACTTAATTCAAAATTATTTTGTAGGGCAAGGTGATAGCCATCAGTATTGCAAAAATTCAAATGTGAAAGATTTTAAATGGTCTAGGTTTACATTCAGTCTCAACTCTATATCTCCAGAGATCTATATATTTTCTTCATGTAACTTGTCAAAATCTTGCTTAGTTATCGCTTCCTTTGGTTATTGATCCTACAGATATGCTGCCTCCATTTTCAAGTTATTGGATTGCTGATTTATGGAAGTCGGTTGTTAAGTCAATACACTCAATTTAAGTTGTGCTTGATGGGAAGTTGACGTTTTGGGATGTTTATAAATTGAAATTTCCACATTATACTCCTCTTTGACTTCATTAGGTGTTTCAAGTAAAGCTCTTCTTTTCATTGAAGCAAGACATGATGATTTTGTACTTAAACTGAATTTAAATGCTCTCCCAACAAGTTATTTTTTAATGCCCAACAGAGGTTTTGTTAGGATTTCACCTCAGTGTCAGTTGTGTAGATTGTATGATGAAACAATACCCCATATTTTCTATATTTGTCCTGCTCTTAAGTTGATTAGGGATTTTATTGTTGCTAAGGTTTCTTTGAATTTTAGGGATGCTCTTTCTGTTTGTAATACTCTCAAGAAAGGATCTTTTGTGGAAATGAGATTATCCATCTTTTTTACATATTCTTTATGGTTGACACATTGCAGGCTCATCTTTGGTCATTCTCAGGACTCGGCTTTAACTATCTATATCAAGCTTTTTGACCAGATCAAGCTTTAGCCTGTGACTCTACATGATGATACTTGGGCGAAAGTTTCATTTTTCTCTTAATCTTATTCAGATATCTTTTTCTTTGCACTGACCTTTTTCAAATACCTTTTTTTTCTTTTTTGCTATAACAAGTTTCACACTGAATTCTATGTAAATTTTTTATAAAGCTTAACTGTATATTACTATGTTTAATAAATTTATTTTAAAACAACATCATTGAACATTTCTTACTCCACATACATTTCAAGATTGTATTTTTATATTGGATTATTTCAGTCATCTAATATGAGCATTGAATGTCTTTAGAAAAACTTTATTTAAATATTCCAAATACATTCAATACTCATATTAGATGATGGAAATAGTCCAATATAAAAATTCAACTAAAACATCATCATAACAAACCTTCAGGAAAACATATTTCAAGACTCTGGAAAAATGTAAACATCCACAATATATTAATTTCAATTTTATTACATATTCATTGGACTTCATAGAATCATTTCAGACCTATAATAAGTCATTTGTCTCCAATCAAACTAATATATATATAGTTTTTACTGATAAATATATCACATTATTCTTTTTGATCAGATATTCCCTATTTAGTATCTAATAATATTTAAAATTATTAAATGTAAATGTATTTAAAAGGAATTTGGTATTAAAATAAATTAATCAAATGAATTGTTGCTCAAGAATTCATGTAGGAAGGGCATTTGGATACATTAATGTATTAAAAATTTAAATTCTGTCATAAATCAAATTTTCATATTAATAATAAATTAGATAAATAAAATTAAATAAGGGCTGCTGTTTGTAGATATATAAACATTAAAAAACATGTATTATTAGTAGTAAACAAATAGAATATTTTAATAATAAAAGTAAGAAAGAATTTATAAAATAATCAACTTTAACTTTTCATATTTTTCAAATTCCATTGTAACTTCTGATTCCATTTCATTAAAAATCTCATACCATATATCCAACCATGCCTCAACAACACACTACCCAAAGACTTTAGCATTGCTTATCGGTCACCTCCGAACACAAACAGACTTATAAGCAACTCAAAACATAGAATCACACCTGTGCTCACTCCTCAGGTGGTATACAAAATGATCTGCCCTCAAGCCAACTGTGAAGCTGCATATTATAGGGAGACCAGGACTAATATAGCCAATAGAGTAGTGCAACACAAATATATCTACAATAAAACTAAAACCAAGCAGGAAGGCAATTCCATCTTCTATGAACATGAAAGAGCTTCAGGCCATAAGTTTGAACCCACTTCTGCCAATGTCATATGCTCAAAGACCCGATACCTGACCCAAGATTAGAGAGGCGTTTCATATAGCTAGCGACCCCAAGTCCATCAATAGAAGAGAAGCATGCTTTGCACTGTCTTGGAAATGGCAGTTATAACTCATTTGCATCAATTTGCATAAATTTCCATTTCTACAATGCAGTTACAACAACAGCAGCTATGAGTATGAGAGCAAGTAGTCTTTTGAAAGCGCTAAGCTCTATAATTTAATAGTTTTATATTTTAGTAAAATTTTGCTTTGTAAACATATATTTTCTAGCTTCAAAGCGCTAAGCTCTATAATTTAATAGTTTTATATTTTAGTAAAATTTTGCTTTGTAAACATATATTTTCTAGCTTCATTATCTGTGCACACAGTGCATATATATATATTAGATTAAAAATCTCAGTGAAATCTGTCTTTGTATATTAAATATAGATTTTTTTAATTAGTTTCAGCTTGGACAACTTATTTTTAAATATCTTATTTAAAATGACGAAATTTCAACGTAGAGGAGCATTTTAAAATTCATCTCAATAGATATGAGTATTATTGTGTAGATAAATGGCACCAGTCTAAATAAACTAATTTATACAAATATTTCTTTTAATATACTATTTTGTTTATTTAATTAGAATTAGATATCATTGTGAAACTTGAAGCATATAACTTTTACCTTGAACTGACTTTGAAGAATAAACTATTTCAGTACTTTTCCAATTTCTTTAACGTATTTTATATATATCATTTCACTTGTTCTTTTTGCAATTATAGTCACATATCTATAATTGCTTTTTTTCTTTTAAAATAGTTTCTATTTTATTCGAATTCTGTTAACAGTAGACCTTCCAATTTTCAGTTTTCTGATTTATAATTATTGTAAAAAATTTCCCTATAATTTGTTCTTTCAGTTTTGCACTGTACCCCCCCCCCCCCACACACACACAAACACACACATTTTTTTTGCTTTTCCAAAACAATTCATTTATTCATTATAATTTCCAAACAGTACCATAACTAGCAAAGATTTATCGAAGATTAATCCACATCATGCCAACAAATTTCTTTATTTCATCTATCCATAGTCTCTTTCTAAGTTTATACAATCTCTTGAGATCCAGATTAATATTGCAATTACCAATCTATTATCATCTGCATTATTTTTCGTGATGTATTCATTTTCTCTCTCTTTTTGTTCATTACAATATCTATTTTTCTATCCTAAGCATCTAAAATCCTTGTCATGCTCTTCTATTAAGCATCAAGTTCAGATCCATAGTGTAAATACGGATAAAACATATTCATTAAAAATATATAGGTATATTTCCTTTTAACATTAAGTTATTTTTATAAAAAATATCCTACTCAAATTTAATTCTATAAATTAATTTAATCTATTATATTTACTTATCTGTAATAAAAATCTACCCAAGATATGTATAGTTATAAATTTTTTTCTAATTCATTAGTATCCATTTTTATTTTACCCTATTTTAAAAGGAATTGAATAGTATATTAATCTTTTTAACTCTTTTCTTGACTTATATTTTATTGCTTTTATGTGATAGTTATTGTAACATTTCCAAAATCTCTGAACCATTTTTTTAAAAGCATTCACATGATCTATATTCTAGATGTTTCTAGTGACATTTACTTACTTATTATTAGAATATTTATTAGTTCTAAAATATTCAAATGTGCTGTTAATACTTTTTCTGAAGTTTATCATCATTTTAGTTAGAACATCTTTAAATATCATTTGATAATTCATTTTCATTTTTTTTTGAAGGTGTCTTGTTTTTTTAAAAATCGTTTTAATATTCCAAGTACTTTACTTAACAATCACATGTAAACACATACAAATCTAATCTAATTCCAATTGGTACAGTTTCTTTACTAAACAGAGCATCAAATGACTTTCCAAGATTACATTCAATTTTTATATTACAAGTAGTAAAACAATCCATTACTCTATTACAGAGCCATCTGGTGTAAAAATGGATAATCAGTGGATATCATATGATAATTCCCAACCAAATTCTCAACTAGTTTCTGCCTATTAGTCTTTAATTTATATATATAGAAACACCTTTATTTTTTTGTATATATCCAACTGTATGATTGAAAGTTTCAAATACAGTTTCAAACTCATGCTAGCTTCCTTGAAAAGCATATTTAAGTTTGTCAGATAGATCAGCAACTATTTAATGACATCAATTGTATATTTACTGTAAAAGTCAGATTGACTGCTTTCATCAATTATTTATTGATTACTCCTGTTTACAAGTAGCGGCTCTGAAATAGAAAGATAATTTTATATGATTAAAATCCAAAATTTAACATTACAGTAGATTTAATCAATATATTTAGAGTTTGCAACAACTACACCTTCTCATCATCTTCCTAACTCCAAAGTTTTTAAATAAACACCATTTAACATTTAATGCTATAATAAAAATCTAGGCGGTAATCATTTTAATGAATGCTTTTTGTGTTTAATTTATTGGTGTAAGATGCATGCTATTACAATTAGCTTTTTTGTGTGTGTTTATTTTCTACAAACATAATCCATAGCTGCCATAATGATTTTCACTCCTATCATTTTTATTCTCTTTTTCTTTATGATCATTAGGTTTTTAAATTTTGCATTGAATTTGGCAACTGCTACTACAATGTCAACAAGATGCACTATAACTGGTAACTTCTATGTTTCATAAACTTTTCACCGTCTCATTGGGTGTGCCACACTATAATATTATTAATAAACTTTTCTTTCTATTTTTAATAATTTCTAGAATATTCTTGCAATAAATATTTTTCTTTTTCTTTATTCCATGACTTAGTTTATATTTTTAGATTCTAGAATATTTTTCCATCCAAAAAAATAACAAAACAAACATATCATAGCATATCCTTGAATTTGCAATTATTTACTAACAAATGAGTCCTCCCTCCCCAATGAGATTATTATTCATATAATTAGTTGTTTGAGAGATCATGTGATATTCAAGCAACCAAATGGCAGTTTGGTCAAATGATAGGAACATCATCATTATCCTATTACTTGGATGCTTGAGCATTGCATTATCTCTCAAGAAACTGATCAATATTAAATGATCTCCTTGGAGATGCACCACTTCTTATTAGGTAAATGGACTATTGGCATATCACAAATAAATATTTTAATTGTGATAAGATCCAAAATTGTCCAAATCTTCTGGGTATTGCAAGAAATTTTCATGGTATTTCTGACAATGGCAACATCTCATTTCAAATATAGTAACCATTATATTATTGTTTTGAAAAAATACATTGTAAAAATTTGTGGAAGTTATGCTGATTTTATTTGTAAAATTTAGTAATGCTTTGTACTTAAAACATTTGTTGTTTTAGGGTTTCTATCTTTCTCTTGTCTTCAAGATTTTAGTAAGTTTTCATGATTGCAATTTACTATTATCATTAACCCAAATTTATCCAGAATATAAAGAAAAAAGATTTGATCATCTAGAAAAAGTCTTTTTTGGTGATCAGATTTTTAAATAATATTTCTGTAGTGTAATTTTCACTATGCTACTTTCATGCAGAGTAGGGATTTGTTTCTATCCGCTTTTAAGCGAATACAATCCAGTCCCTAACTTGCTTGAGAGTGGTGTAGTGAAAATTACACTACAGAAATATTCTTCATTACATCTATATTAAAGCATTGAAGATTATTAGATTTGATCATCTTATTTTTGTATCATGCAATTAGATTTAACTACTATCTTTATATAAGACACTGTATTCCAACTACTGTAGTAAATTTTACACTTTCTTCCTTATCCTCTTTTTTTTTCAGAGGTATATAAACATTTTATGTCATTTTAGTTTCATTTGTGAAAAGACTATTTTCCCTTACACTGTAATTATCAAATGCATTTTTACTATTATGATAATATTCTTTTTTGTTTTACTCATATTACTATTAGATATCATTGCCGGGTTTTTATCAACTAGACTTAAATCTCTAAAACTCTTTAAAAATCATTTCATGAGAATATTCTAGGAGATTTATTGTTATAAGCCATAATAACTTAATTAATCTTTTCAGCTATTTTAATAATAAATTTCACTATTTTGTCTTTGAAAAATTTGTATTGCTATTTTTTCAAGTAAAACTTTTGACTCTTTCTATAGTTCTCATCATAATTAATAATTGAAATAAAATTTATTTAGATTTCTATATTAACAATTTACATGTTGAGGAAAATATGATTACAGCGTGAAATAATCCAACACAATTTTTTTTATTCATATACTTTTCTATTCTTTCTCTCTTGAATTTTTCCTATTGTTTCCCTGCTGATATATATTCAATTATCTGTATTAAATGTATGATTTTCATTCATTTTTTTATTTGATTGTACCACATTAATCTCTTTTTTTTCTATACTGCCTATCATTATGAGAATATCTATTTGTTGTACAATGTCTAAAATTCTCTCACTCCCTTGTTCTCATATATTTAATTATATCTATTTGCAAAGCCTTCAATTGCCCTTTATTTTTTGCACTTATTTAATAGATTCAAATAGACCTAAACAAACTTCTCTTGATTAACGAATAATATATATGAAACTTTCTATTTGTGAATTATTACTTTTAGAATTTTTAAAGCATGTATTCGTTTTTGTTATAATATTTTTCTATAAAAACTTTGCAAGAATTCACTTGTATATGCTTTTAACTACAATCCACATCTTTTTATAATTTTTCTCTTTATTTTCTATTTTAATCTGCTATTATCTCATATGGCATTCTCTATTACTTGCACAATATTTTTTTTAAACCATCCTTTCACCTTCTTTCTATATAATGTCTATTTCAATATTGTCATACTTATTTTATTGGTTCATTTATTAAATTATAAAATCACTTGGGAATTTTTATTACATTATAAAATATTCAATGATTTTTTTAAAAAAAGACCTGTGCAGATAAGACATATATCTAGGACCATGGTTTATCCATGCCCAGAAATGCTTTTTGTATTCCTTAATATATATACAACTTTCATGGAGGTAACACATGGTATAGTTTGATTTTCAAAATTAGTTTGCTTAACATTAAGTGATTTCAACATGATTTTGACAAAACAAGCAATATATATGAAAATTATTGTCATTTGTGACTAGGTCAGTATGTTCACAAAAGTCGTTTGAGTGATTTTACTGCTAAATTAAGTTCAATGTGGCATTAATTAATTGCTTGACACATTATTTTTAACACAGTGTTGTTGTTTTTTTGTTTTGTTTTTAAAACTTAATTTAATGGATTAACATATGCCATTCATCATTCATTTAAATATCTAATTACATACAATTCAACAGTATAAACTTTTAAATTAAATAAATCATTGTAACGCAAAAGCTTTCACAATGATCCTTTGAAATAATTGTGAAGGATAAATCATTACTTATCAGGATTGGTAATTGTTGTACGATAATGAGAGTTTAAACATTTCATCTTTATTTTGCCACTAGTTAAAGATAGCTAGATATTGTCAACCAATATTGAATGTTTATTGATTGAATGAAAAAAAATTAAGTTTTGCCTGGCTAAGATGCATATTTAAATTACAAATAGATGTATTATCAGCTCAATATGAGGTCTTATCTTTTACTACATACAAATGTGTATTCATGAATCTTAATATATTGTTTAGGAAAACAATAATATGTATTCATATTAATACTAAATATTTTTTCTTTATTAAGGTAAATTTTATTCAGGGGTATTACATAAAAGACTTGATACATGTACATGTTGATAAGTTGGAGAACAGATTTTGTAGCTATGCTACATTGTCACTTAAAAAATATATAAAAAAGGAAAATTCAGTTGTGTTGAGATCTTTTGAGCAGTGAAATGTCCCAGGAGGCATTAGGGTTTTGAGAAACAGATTGTGTAGATAATTCACATCATGCTGGTGTTTCATTGAAGACTTGGTGAGCATTAATGAGTTTGAAATGATTTTTCTTCTGTACCACATTGTCATTCGAATTACATTAAATTTCAGTGATCATGTGAGAACTTGAACATTGATATATACCGATGAACACAGATATATTGAGAACTGTTTTTGTGGGAAATTCACATAGTCAATTGAGTTGCAATGAAATTTTAAATGCTGGGCAACATTTCCTGATAATTAAAGTACATTTATATGATTCACTACATATGTTGATAGTTCATTATAGTTTGTTATATGTAAATCATCCACAAATTTCCAATTCCAAAATTTAAGTTTGCCCATTGCTTATATTCACCCTGAACCTTCCACACTCATAAAGTTTGGCACAGAGAGTTATGGTTTAGGCTGTACTCTCACGACAACATTCTCATTACCACTTAATGTTATCTGCTCCCAGGCATCTAAGAAAAGATTTTCTAGTGCCAGAAGGCAATCCCTATTCTTTAGATTCACTAAAGTTTCACTATACTTCTCCCATGGGCTCTTCTATGTTCTGCTGGAATTTAGGTAGCATCTGGTGAGCCATAATGCAAACAAAATGAATATGGCCATCCTTATTATGGTGAATGAGCTACTTCTTAGCACTTTATGAAGGTCAAGAATTGCAGTGCATCCTGATTTAACACTTGAGCACAACCTTTTTCTAAGATCCATCAGATGAGAACATTGAAAGAAAATATGTTCCATTGATTCATCATGCGAACAGCATAGCAAGTAAGACAGATCAAGTTTATTGAACTCCTTCAAATACATGAGAAAATAACTCATGGGGAGTGTCTACAAGTCGTATTTAATTATGAACTCTATCATTTTGGGTTCCAGTGCCCAAAATCTAGCTTTTTTGATCAATGACTTTAAAGACACATTGAACAGCGCTGATGTTTTTTCTTGTTTGGGATTGATATACTTGTAAGTGTACCAATATTTCTTTTTGTTGTCAAACACCTGATCCATGTCAGGGAGGATCTCATTCATGAAGATCTCCATGTCTCCAACTCATTTACTACCTCTAGACAGTGGAGTGACAATAGACTCCACTGAACACATGATCTGTTATATAGTTCTTGTTTCTTTTAATGCTTTGAGGGAAGCTATTACTCTTTATGTGTATAGAACTCTGATCACATGTATACCAAGACCATTCAGATCCTTGGGTTTCTGCATTTTTAAAAGACTGATAAAGACTGTCTTTTCTGGCCATTTCTTCCACCACAGCTTCATACAATTGAATTTATTGTGGTCTAAAAGGCCTTGGTCAGCCTGATGATCAGAAAATAGTATGAGATGCATGGGAAAACTATCCTATTCAGCAGTGTCACTTTACCTGGCAGTGACAGGGAGATTAAAGACTATGTACTGATATCGATTCTAGTCTTCTCTATGATCATGTTTTGTATCTGCTGCATCATCTTGGACGTCATCAGTGACAGTGAAACCCTAGAAAGTTTTGGGACCTTCCAGTAAATTTGGATGTTACATCTTCACCCTTACAGATTCTCCATACTGCCAATTTTTCAGAATTAATCTTGAGATGGTACTTGACAGAATACTCATCATGCACCCAATGGAGCTGGAGAAGATATTTTGTTGATGGGAGAACAATGGTCACAGCATCCACATACAAAATATGGTGTATTACTTCCCCAAATGCTGGAATGAATATTCTAGGTATCTTGACTTCCACCTCCTTGAATAGGGGGCAATGTAGGCAACAAAACACAAGGTGCTGATTGGCAATGCCTGGGAAATGGAACAATGTCTAAAGATATGTGGATGGACCTTAGCAGCAAGTTGGCAATGATTCTTATGTAAACCAGTGGAACTCCATAGTGCCTGAATATACCAAACATTAGTCCAGGCACCATGGAGTCAAAGGCAGCTGCTTATCCAACTGGACCATGATGGGCTGAGTTATTTTCTTATCCCTGGTGTACTCCACCAATAGCATGAACTTTCTTAATAGCTTCTCCAATGGATGAGCCCTTATATGTGTATTGGTGGCTGAATATCTTGGTGAGCAGCTGCTGCTGAAACATATCTTTGTCTATTGATTTGACAGTCTTTATGAGGAGAGGAGTTATAGATATAGGTCTTAAATTTGATAAGTAGAAAGGATATGATTGCTTTTAAGGATGTATGAACCTGCAAATATGCACCAGGATGAAACTCAGATTCCTATGCAGGCCTGGGTAGGTGCTTTCAAGATAGGCCAGCAGCCACTGAGCAATGTAGTCCTCCATAATTACATGGTCACCTGGTTCATTCTGTTCCATCCAAAAGTTTCCAATATTGTAAGAATGATCTTGTAGCTTGGTTTTAAATTAACTGTGTAGTTTTTCTATCATTGCAGTGCCTATATAATTGTAGTTGTCAACAGTAATCATGGAGGGTATAGGTCTTTTCTTGGCACCAATCACCCATCTTAGGTAACCTTGTATTCAGTTGTTCTGTGTAGACAGGTATAATTTGGTTCTCTTGGTTGCAATGTACTGGGAAAGCATCCTTTTCCTGTCCCTATATTGCCTGTTGAGGCTTAGAATCTCCCTGACAATCACATCTGTTGATGAAGGCATTCTGACCTCCTTGCCCAAATCATCCAACTCCCTGACCAACCTGATCAGACCCTTCATGTGGCAAGTGAAGTGTTAATTACCACACTTGAATGCCAGTGAAGGCTGACCAGGCCTAGAGCAGTAGTAACATCAGAAGCTGTATTTTATAGAATAATATATATGCTTCTGAGAAAATTCACTCAGGGGTGTTGGCCCTGTTTAACATCCTGATGGACTTGGAGTGGTGTAATGAGGTCAATGGGATATGGTTGATCCTAAGGAAGATCAACATGGCAAGGTGATCTGTGAATGGTACTATTTCAAATGTAGCATGTAAGTTGTGATATAACACTGGACCATAATATAGCAAATCGATAAGGGAACGATGCTGCTGAGTGTAGAAGGAAAAGGCATTTTCCAAAAAACAGCCTTGTCCACTCATCAGCACACGATATTTGCTTTCCAGTATTGAGTTTTAGTTAGTATCTTTTTTGTAAAGAATTGATTTATTTCGAATTGAATATTTCATTTTGTAAAATTTTTGTATTGTAATAAATTTTATTTGTATTTTTAAGTTCTTAATTAAAGTTTATTAAATTAATCACTTTACATTAATGATAATAAAGAAAAAGAAACATTTTAATTTAGTTAGCATATATATTGTGTGGGTACTGATTGTACAGACTTTTTCATATCAGAGAGAGCTATCTAAGCCATACTGAAGATGCTAATCGATAAAGAAAAAACAAATTTCACTATTTATTAGAATTTGCAATTAAAAAAAAATTAATTCGATCAAATAATTGTCATTATTTGTTATAATTTTTTAAACAATTTGTTTTCAAAAGTAATCATTTTCAATGTGAAATCAAATTGACAATTATTCTTCAAAACAAACTTATTATTAATATTTGGACATGCAGTCATTTATTTTTGCAAAATTTCATAATCAGACACTGCAGGTCACTCATCATGAAAATGACCTTGTTACTCAAACATGATTGTAAAATTTTATATAATTTAACAAATAATACAATCTTGTGTAATTTGCTGAAAACTAATACATATATACATTTACATGTAGCAATCACTTATACAATGAGCATGCCATTCTAAGAAAGGAAAAAAAGAAAAAAAACTGCTCTAGAAATTAGTTTTGCACTGACTATCACAAAACAATCTATGTCATACAAATGCATACATGTACAGAACATAGAGGTCAATTTTTCTGTTTGTTATTTTTTAAGGCAGCTGTGCTGATCACTCGGCCACCAACGCTTGACTTTTCAAAAGAAAAACAATAACATCATATTGTCTTAAGTTTTGGATAATGATAAGTTGTTGTTTTTTTCTTTTGAAAAGTCAAGTGTTGGTGGTGGAGTGGTCAGCACAGCTGCCTTACAAACAATTGTCCCGGGTTTGCTTCCCGGCCGATGTTTTGACACATGAAAAAAAAAAAATTAATTTTTAAAAATAGATAAAAATCAAATGCAAAAAAATTGTTTTTGTATGTATCATAATTTTTTTTTTGTAAATATATGTGGTTGTTTCAAAAATTTTTATTTTCACATCAAATTTGTTAAAAAGTAAAATATTAGGAAATATAAATTTATATATAAATTTAAACAATTATTATTTTATTATAAATATTTTTATATACTCATATTTATAATTTAGACATTCTAACGCATCATTCAATTTTCTTCAGAGGAAATGGGCTGCAAATGTAAAAAGGTTGTACACCAAAGTAAATAAATTTTGGTGAACAAATTACTAATTTCAAATAATGTCATAGACGTTATCCTAATTACTGAATAAAAAACCTTGAGCAAATCAATAAAAAAATACATCATTCTTTTGTTACTGACACTTTTCTTGCATTTTCAAAAACTCTAACTCCAGTGCTTCTTGAGTCACTAAAACTTCATCGAGTCTTTGGTAATCATTTCACTTCTAAACAAATAAAATCTTGCTGTAGTGAATAATAATTGGAACAATAGAAATAAATATCTTTAAGATCAGGTGAAACAATTTTATACATCTATATATTCCTAAAAAATTATAATATATTTGAAGCTAATATATCATTACCATATTTTGAAACTTCTCCAGGTATTTCATCAGGATCCACAGCCTATCCATATTTAAGATTACAAGCAGATGTTATGATTTTATTAAGTTGAACATCTTTATCCAAATCTAAAGAGTAGATAAAATGGATATAGCATTTCAATTCTTGAAACTTTATTCAAAAGATGATCAAAATATTTCTTTGACCTGTTTAAAATGTGATTGTCATCATATAAGAGGGTGTCATCGCTTTGAATTTAATAGGATTGTGATACCATTTCTCAGGACCATAAATTGCTTCCAATACATCAAAAAAGATCTAAAATGATTACAGTCAGTCAATATCTGAATATTCTTTTGCAGTTTTATCCAACAATCATTTTTAAGCTTTCTTTTCAGTCATTGAACTTCTGTCTTTATATCTCTATACTTGTTATGAAGCCCACATTTTATTTACTATTCTACCAAGCTGAAAATGCCATGCTTCTTTTCTGGAAGTCCAAATTAGCAATTTTAGTGCTAAATAGCTGTTGAAATTTAATACATATAATAGAGACATATAAAGAATAAACATCAGTTTTTTGTGAATATGATTGGAATAAGATTTATTTTTTAATACTTCCACCATTTTAATCTTGGAGTGTGCAAATCTATGATTCATGCAGTAATCCGTGCTTGAAAGTAATCATGTAATATAAACTTCTATTCTGACTTTTAACTATAATATATTAAATACTACTGTTTTAAGCATGGTTGCATCTATGTTGCTTGCTATATAGCAGTTATTCTGCTTAATTAAAATGTTTTTGATAGTAAATCGATGTGTTGTGCAAAATTCAACAACAAGACCATTTGAATTTAAATATCATTATTTTCAACAACCTTTGACCAAAGTTATTTATACCAATACATACATTAAAGTTTCTGAGAAAAAAGAAATCAATTAGTGGTATTTTTGTAATAGTAATATTTCAGCAAGAAATAAAATATTTCTTTTTTTTAATCTAAAGTTGGAACATAGATATTAATAAAATGGGCATGCAAGGCACGTTTTAACCCATTTAACCTTTCATTGATATAATAAAAAATTCCAAAACTAGAAATTATTAAAATATACTTCACAGCAAATTCAACACTATGCATTCTCCTTTCGCCGATTGATAGGTACTTCTGAAAAAAACTTGTTGCCAGCATTCTGTTCTGTTAAACTTGAGTTTCATTAAGAATAACTGTATTGTTCTAATTTTTGACTGTTCCTTAACCATCAGTGCAGTCCTTTGATTCTGATATTGAAGAGTTTATATAGTAAACTTCACACATTCCATATGCCTCTATACTTAAAAAACATTTAAACTTATATCTAGTACTATATTATTACCATTTCTCTCTCTATTATGAATAATCCGTTAGGCACAACAATTTATAGGCAGGCCATTTTTAGGCATTTCATAAAACAATAAAGTTATAATTTGTTAACAATTTCTTAATAAAGTATGTCATTTGCTGGTAATAATGACTGATTCTTTTTTAGAAAAGTAAGTCTTAAAATGGGTTCATTATTTTGTAATATTTTTTATTAAATTATGCAAGTTTGTATTATTGAGTAATGTATTATTCTTTATATTATTATAAAACTACACATTAAATTTTATAATTATGTTAACATTAATTTGCAGTTTTTTTAAACACTTTTATTTAAATAAGAAATTCTGTTTGTGTGTTTATTTAGATTAAATCTTGTAATCAATTTTTAACATACTTCTTTCAAACTGATTTTCTTCAAGTTTTGTATATATGTTAGGGTATCAATGATAATGCAGTATTTTAGTGTTGACAATCTGGTTGTCTAGCATAACAATTTTGATGGGTCAAATTTTAAACCACATTGATATTAGTTCAGTAAGTTTTCAATAATGTGCAATAGATGACTACATATTTTTAAAAAATATGCTTTTGCTGAATTTCGTCACTAGTTCATTAAAAAATATTTACAGTTAATTAAAATGGGAAGGGAAAAAATGGAATCTTAATTTCTATTGATTTTTTTTCCTTAATTTCTATTGGTTGTTTAATTAAAACTAGCTCTTTTAAAAATGCTTTCTTCATAAACACAAAAATCTTTGCTTGAATAACATTTCAAGTACTGGAAATATAATGACATTGTTTCAATCCTCAGTTCTTACCTTTTAATATGAATAAAGTCAGTTGTAATTATCTGAATATTAAAAATAATATATATATAATATTTCATTAAAATGTTTTTATTTAATTTGATGAATAATGCATTAAAAATCAAAAAAAAATTTTCTTCGGTTGTTATAATATTTACTGAGGCTATAACCTCGATAATATGCATATAAAATGTGATAGTAGGGACCTCTACAGGTGTTTTAACCACAAGCTTACGCTATGGAAGAAATGCCGTTGTTATACTAACTTGAAATAAAAGTGTGGGATATCCATAAATTAATTAATTTAATCACTATTTTGAATTAATTAATATATGAATTTCTTACACTTTAATTTCAAATTATATATAACAAATCAAAATTGTGATTGAAAAAATATAAATACATTTTTAATGCATTACTCATTAAATAAAAGGTTTATAAAATATTTTTATATACAATGAGCTCATGATATATGCTATATTTAGTTTCAAGCTCATATAAATCATGCATAATGTGTAATAGATCACATTTTGTTGATAAACTTTAATTAAAATAGAATACATATTCAATTTTCAGCATGCTTATATATAAACAGATGCTATGTATATGCAAATTAACATTATAGTATAAATTAAGAAAATGAAATAATAATAATATAGTTATTAATAATAAATTAAGAGATATACTTATATATATTAGTGAATGCAGTTCACCTACTCATTCCATGGAAAAATAAAAATAAAGAAAAAAAATTTGTACTGTATTTTTATTCTTTAAATAAAGTAAATAGCAAATGTCTGAATTTCATCATAATTAAATATGCTCTGGGCAATATTCTTTTTTTGTCAATAACTTCTTTCTCATATAAAAACATAATAGTAATTGCATTGGTTTGATATTTTTAAGTTAGTATCAACTTTAAATATGCTCTAAAATATTGTAAACTTTTAGCATTAAGCTTAGAAAACATTTTATTATGTAAAATACTATACATCAAATTTGGAAAGGATAATAAAGAACGAATAGTATGTCCTTTCAATACAAACTGATAATTTTTTATTAATAAACATGAACATGTACCATGCTCAGGGACAGAAAAATAGCTGCTGACATATCAGAAAAATTATTTACAATTTTTTTTTAATGTACACCAATTTGAAATGAAAACATGTAAATATATTAAATTTACAAAATGTTAATGGTTATCATTTTTTTTTAGATATTGTATAATTGAAGTCATATATATCTATATAGCATAGTCAATGGCTTCACAGTTTATTATTTTAAAACTATGCATAACATGATCACAGTAATTTGAATAAATTTCTTCAGTACTTTCTTTGTTTGAAAATATTAACTTTATTGATTATACCATTTTTATTAGGGCAATGGTAGCTCTAGCTGGTATGTCTGTGCAATCAGTATTCTATTGATTGTATATATATATATATATATGGGCACAGTATATATATATATATATATATATATATATATTGTGCCCTTTTCTATAGGTCAGAAATAGCTCATCACAGTCAATTACTAAAAATTTTAAATTTTAGAATATGTTCTCTTGATATGTTGATTATATTGTATTAGTATTATCTTAAAAGTACGATTTGAAGCTAAATAAAATATGTAATGCATAAAATTATAACAAATAAGCTTAAAATAGTTAAATAAAGCTAAACATATTATTACATATGGTTGCAAAAGCTGGCCCTAATAAATAACACAGTTATAAATATTTAAAATTATGTTTGAAAAGTTAAATTTTAATAGTCTTATAGTTAAATAAATTTTATATTTAAGATTATAAATTATATTTAATAATTATTATTAATATCGTATATTTTAAAAATAAGTTTTATGGTAGTGAAAATTATATTTAATTCTATATTTTCTAAATTATTCTTCCAAATTTCGTATAATTGTATTATTTTATTTAATACAAGTGTAGCAATTTATTATTATTCCCAGACAGAAAAATCGGATACAGTCTGTCTTAGTTATATTAGTCATGTGATTTGTATAATAATATAGTTATACACACTTGCTTGCTAGTATTTAGATTAGTCAAGTTCAAAGTATTTTAAAATTGCATTATAGAATTGGATATAATTATTACCTATCATAAAGCAAATATTAAATATTAAGTTAACTATCATATAAATGTTTTAAATAAAGTAATAAAGGTGAATACAGTTAATAAAAAAAGTTAAATATTTTGTTAAAATAAAAATAGATAAATTAAATATTAAAAGTGGGATAATTTATTAAATATTATTTTTAAAAGTCATTTAAAGGTATTTAAATAATTTAGTAAAGTAATAATTGATTTAAAAGTTATATTTTAAATAATATTTTTTAAAGTGGTAATACATCATATTTTTATATTTTTTGAAATTTAATTGTGTAAGTTTCTAACATTATGCAAATTTGGTATCAAACCAAAAGTAAGAATCAACCAATAGAATGATGTATTTTCTAGGATATAAATACTGATTGCACAGGGGGTAATTGGTGGTGATTAAAAAATGTATTAACGGTAGCAGAGATCATCTCAGTAGCTATCAAGATGAAAGTAATTTTAATTTTATTATTTAGTCAATATTTTAGTGCTCTTGTATAATTTTATTTGCAAAAGCTAATAGATTATTATTATTTTTAAATGGTATTTTGCAAATAGAGTGTAAAATAAAAATATTAGTAATAACTTCATTTAATATGCCTTGCTAACTTTTAAAAGTCCGTTATCAGTAGTATTCGTCAAAATCTAATCTGTAACTTTGCAATAATAAAATGGATATACCAATAAGTAAAATGTATTCAACTTATAGTATATTAAAAATGAGTATAATATTTATTAATGTAGTTTCAATAATATTGAACAAGAGGACTATTCAAATGAATAAATTAATTCTATGGACATTGTATGGGGAAACTCATTGGAAAAACTGTTTGCCGATTAAAAGCAAAGACACATTATTTTTATATAGCAAAAAAATCTTGTCCAGTATTAGTAAGCAATAGGAAAAGTATACTTTATAATAAATTTATGGAAATATCATGTTGAAAAAGTAAATGTTATATCCTTTTTGAAGGAAACATTAAAAAAAATCTACAAGAAATTATTTTAAGAAAAGACTCACGAAAAATATTTTAGAAAAGCGTATGTTATTGAAAACCTGAGGCATATAGAGGGTTAATACGCGTATATAAAATTGTTTTAAAAGCTAATAATTTAAGACAAGAAAAATCTCTGAATATGTAATAAAAAATAATAAATTTCTATGAAGAAGAAATCTATAAAGAAAATAAACATGTTGATAAATAAAATATGAAATTATGGAAATAAGTATTGCGCAAAAGTTTATCCGGATAATTCAAGGTAAGCTAAAAAGCCAGGATGCATCATCACTATGCAGATATGGAATACTATAGCATAGAAGCTTCACGGGATTATTTTTTTAGTATTATAATTTTAATAATCATCTTTCTGGACCATAGAAGTCATAAACTATTATTCTGTAACTTTTCCAGGATGGATTGATTATTATTCTATTTAATTTTTCAAGATTTTAAGATGTAATATTTTTTTTATTTTTTTTTTTAAACCTGAGATTTTTGTATCGGAAGTTTGGATGACACTTCTGCAGGAAACGTATTGTCTTGTTCGTCATCATAGCAATGGGGGAGATTATAGAATTACTTTTGAAGAGAACTTTTTTTTTTTAAAAAAAAAAACTTTTGAAAAAGAAAATGGAAATATTTGGTCTTATAAAGAACATTCGTTTTCAGCTGACGTTATGTAAATATGATTTTCATTTATTACTATTTATTTTAAATGTAATTTTTCTAGTTTATAAGATTAGGAACATGAACATTAATCTATTGATAATATTAAAATCCTATAATATAATAATTTAAATAAGAACATTTTAAATAAAGGTATGGATGTATTTTTTTCATGTATGCAATGTATCTAATTGATGGAAAACCGAAGACTGCATAGGTGATAACAAGCTAATATCACTTAGTAATAGTTAATGAATATTGATATTTTTATGATATATATTTTGATTTCTTTTTTAGATTGCCTATGAATAATAATGAATGGAAGTATAAATGTTTTAATTATATGTAAACGCATTTTATATAACACTTTTTAAAATTATGAGATTAGGATTTATTTTGAGAATATGCATACTATAATTTTATACTAGTAATATAACCCAACATGATAATAAATATTTATGTGATTCTTTTTAAAAAAAATCATATTATTGGATGTTCCAAGGATTCATATTACAAGTTTGTATATGTTTTAAAATATAGAATAAGGAAGTAATCAAACTTTTCTTGTGGATAAGTGAGGTTGCTCTAATTATAAATGAATTTTATTTGTTTTGAATATGCAAGATAGTTATTTTGTCAATGTAAGATGTGATAAATCTTTAGGAAATAAGAATAGGATAGTGACCTTGTAGTAATATGGTAAACATGAGCCCAGGAGATGATGTTATAATAGGATATGAGGGGGAATATGAATATTTTATAATCTTCATGGATATTCAGTACAGTTAACAATTCCCTGTGACTCATATATTTATTTTGGACAGTGTCTATTTTCTTTAGGTATTGATGTTTTAATAAAGCTGAAGGAATAGCTTTAACATTATTGATGCATTGGAGAACATTAGACAGGAAAGGTCATGCCTCTATTTCTTATTGATACACTGTGCCATGATATTTTTGATAGGTGCTATGAGTTATACTCTAATTTTCTTCCATAAATCCTACACATCTATTTCACTATCTAGATTTCGAATGTAACTACATCATTCAATATAATATATTTGAAAAGAAATAATAGATAATTTAGAGTTTAAGATATGCTATCATTTGAATGAGATAAGTTCATTTACTTAGAAGAAGTAGAATTTGTATAAATTGGAATTGAAAATCCAATGAATCCTAAAAGGAAAAAAGAATCATAAGATATATTTTTTGGATTTATTTTGGAAGTAAAATAAAATTTTAAGAATAAAGTATATAAAACAAAGTTGTTCTTTAAAATGTTAAATAACTTTTGAATGCTTTATTTTGTTTTAAAATAAGTATTACATATTTTAAAAAATATATAATGTTATAAAGTAAAATGATATAAATAATAAGCATAGGTATAATTTTGTATTTATTAAATAATAGGGAATATATCAGTAATTACAACTATATAGTATCAAAGTAATGCTAAATGGGAATATGTTATATTTAATAAACATAGTGTAGTAAACAATGATATCTCCACAAAATCTGGTAATAAATTATTAGATAGATATTTTATGTAACATCTTTGACATTGCAAGATGAAAATTGTTTAATTTTAAGAAAATCCATACTCATGATAATGTTATTTTTTATGTTTTTCCGTAGTAAGTTTCTTAGAAAAAAAGGTATAATTAAATAATATTTAAAGATAGAATATATTTTTAATAAAAATAAATAAATGTAATTTATCATAAGTTTAATTAGAAAGAGATAAATAAAATGGTATTATTTTATTATTTTTTAAAGTCAGAATGAAGACATAAAATAATTCTAAATTGTTTTTTAATAACTAAGTAATAAAAAATGTAAAATGGTGTAAAGTGAGGACATCCGATGTAAATATTGTAAATAAATTGTTTATTTTATTTTATTGTTAATAATAAACTTGTAATATCTGCACTTACGACTGGGCCAAGGTTATAACTGCAAGTCATACTGTGCGGTCAGCAAATAACGTTATACAATTCCCACGCTGTTCTTTCCCAACGAAGCTCTCCAACGAATTGGTCTGCCACAAAGCTCTCCAAACGAATTGGTCTGCAACGAAGCTCTCTAATGAATTGGTCTGCAATGAAGCTCAGCCACAGATGCTCTCCCATGAATGGTCTGCACCGACTGCTCTCCAATGAATGGTCTGCAAGCGGATGCTCTCCAAACGCATGGTCTGCAACTTGCTACTGCGTGACTGCTCTCTATATTACACTGCCTAGTTATTACCCAGTGTTCCTATCGCTCTCTGACAACTGCAACAATCAATCAATGCACTGACCAATAGAGTAACATCTCTTATCCAGAAATATTTGTAATCAGTGAATATTTCTAGGAATTGTCAATCGCCATCACGTCAATGCACTAATTAAATTCCTCAGCTATCGGAGCATGATCTAAAAACAGCCTTACGAATAAATTCTAGTTTTTCTGGAGTGCACAAAAATGTCTACCATTTTTACAAACACTACAAAACTTTGTTAATTTTGTTTCAAAAATTTGTGTGTCTAGATTGTTTATTTATCCCACTACACTGCATGAGACCACACAGTATATCCAGAATAATAGAAACGAACATATAATTTTTTGCACAAAGATAAATAAAGAATTATTTTAAGAATTCGAATATTTTCTTGGCATTCAATTAATTAAGTAATCATATTTTACATTATCTTATGGTCATAAATTAGTTATCATAATGGTACATTTAATGATATGCTATCCATTGCCACACAACTTTATTTGTCAGATTATAAATGCTACCACATTTTCTTACATTATTATATGGAAACAAAAGATTATATCATATTTTATTTTATTATGGTAATAAGATTATAATGAAAAGAAAAGATATATCAAAGAAGTCCATCCAATGAAGAATATTATTATTATTATTTGTTATTATTAGTATAAGTGTAGTAGAGTATGACATAAAAATCCCTTTTCATATTTTACTACCGTAATTTTTAATTAACTTAGAGTAAATTTATGAACCTGAGATTTTATTGAGCTAAATTATTATAGATAAAAAGATTAAGATTTAATTATTAGTTTAATCTTAATGAGTAGGATTTATTAAAGTCGTAAGAATACTATAAGTTTATTATTTGAAACAGTAATAAGGGGGATAGTGTTCTTATGCCATTGGGGTAGTATCCTGTGGGATATTGGCTCAATGTAATCTTTCTTGTCACCTGTATTTTCACTTCCAAGTCTCGTGAAATATTAAATAATTATTTATTTATTTTGTAAACTGAACCTTATTCTTATTTTTTTTTAATTTGAGCTAGTAGAATATTTTAAATTAATGCAGAATATTTCATTTATTAATTATTTGCATTTAACCAAACATAATCTGTAATTGAGCTAACCCATTTTATTTTATATGATATTACCCGGAAGTGAATAGGCAAACGGATAGGTTAGAATATATATATATATAACAGTTCTGTTAGTCAAGTTCCTGATAGTTTTAATTTCTATCCTCTGTCAATCTAATTTTTTTATTCAGAGATAAATTTTCAAAGTTTTTAGACTGACTCAGTCATTATTACAATATTCTGCACACCCATTGTTATTATTTTCTTTTTATTGAAAATATCTACCTTTTTCATATATACATGGTAAAAAGTATTAGTATAAAGCATAACATTTTAATCTATTTTGATTGGTTTTGACTGCCGAATAAAACAGTTTTGGAATTACATTTTTTCATTCACATTTTATTACGTATTTTATTATATTCATTAAAGTTTAAACTTTCCCTTAGGGTTACTTACCCCTGGTCACCCCCCAGGGCTTTTTATAGTCTATCTGATCTAATATTTTCACAGCCAATGTTTTGTTGCTCCACATTAAGAGTTCAACTGGAAAACAAAGGCTCTCAATTATAATGCTTGGGAAAATAAAAAGAAAAAGAGGTAAATGAATTATTATTAACGGATGATTAAACTTCATTTAAGATTTACAAATTACTCTCTATATAAATAATTTTAAATACATATAAAATTATTTACAGTGAAAAAAATATATCTATATAATAAAAATTATTATAATCTATTAATAAAGTAAAATTGAATATAAAATACTTATATATTATCTTTTATATTGTGTACAATTTTTTCAATGTTAGTGGCACATCGAATTCCAATGGATTCAAAAAACTTATATTTATTTACAAAAAGTAGTTTATTTTTTTAAAATCAAATTTAATTTTTATTGTACCAATGGAATGACTTTATGTTATATTTAGGCTTATACAACTGCAAAAAAAATATGTACGCTAAATTAAAATTAAATTCATTAAAAAAAAAAATGCAGTTTCTCTATTACACACTAGGCAAAAATTAGATATATGACACAGCAAAGAGCATCTCTTGACACAACAATGTGTCTTGACACATCAGCTAAGAACCATTGCACTAAAAATATGTTTGTGTGTATATATATAACAGAAATATCTTGTAATATAAATACGTAAACGTATTATTGTTATATTAGTAAGTATGATTATTAATAAGGTCTTTATATACTAACAAAAATTAGGGGAGAGGATAGAAACATTCATATGAAATTTTTGCTTATAAAGTACAATATTTTCAGATATATCAATTTTTATTTACATTACAATATTTATTAATTATAATCATTTGTATATACACACAAAAGAAGAATTACAATAATAAGAAGGAAGAGACATTCGTTTTTTATCATAACTTATGTATTAGTCCGGTGTGATGGAAGTCAATGGTACAAACAATAGTCTAAATAAAGACTGAATTAAGCACATTTACAATTTTGTAAAAAGGAAAATTAATTACTTTTTTATGTGAATATTAGATAATATATTTTAATCAGGAGAAATATTTTACCTAGGGTATCCATATTTCCACAAGGCCTAACCAGTACATATGACAAAAAAAAAAAATTGCAGATTACCTTATATTTCAATACAAAATTTAAAAAAATCATAAAACTTGTAATCACATTTACATTACTGACAACATACTCATTTCATAGCATTAACAAAAGCAAAAGAGAATTGTTTGTAAAAATATATCATCTATTCAAACAAAATCTCAAATTTAAATCACTTATTACTAACTTATCAAAATAATGAGAAGTCACTTCCGTTTTGGGAAATTTATTGACAAACTAATCAAAAAATTTAATTATAAAATATTAAATGAATAAATATTAATTTAAAATAAAATTTAAATATAAAGTTAAAGAATAAAATAAAAACAAAAATGTGTGGTTAAGAAAACCAGGATAATTGACAGTCACAAAGGAATATGTCAGGACACTGGGATAAGAGAGATAAAATCAGGACAAATCTGGGAAAAGTGGGAGGTATGAGCACCCTAATTTTACCTTTTTTAATAACATATGTAATGTTGCTTGTCATGTTTTAGAAAAGCATCTTTAATAATTATACTGTTGTGTTTGGCTGAATTGCAGGGTTCGGACTCAAACCAACAGTAATATCAAAAATTATGAACACCCAATTCAATATGTATAATTTATTAGAACAAATATATGTGCATATTATACAATCAATAAATACAATTTGATATATAACAGTCAATAATGAGCTGGTCATGCCAAATGACTGGACTCACTTCCAGTTGTATATATTAGCTTGCCTCGTGAATTCTAATCTTAACTCTTCCAACTGTACTGAGCTTGTCTCGAGTTTATTACATGACTCTTCCAGCTGTATTAGACAGCTTGCCTCGAATCTTCCATAATCATAGCAGCTTTCAGTTCTACTGGACTTGCCTCACTGCATAGACATAGCACTAATGAATATAGTAGAAACACTTTTGCTGTTGGAAGTGGTTTCAATGAAGAGCACCTTCAGTCCTTCAGGTAGACAGATATTCTCTCCTAAGAGCACATTAGGTTAGACAGGCATTCTTTGACTTGACTCCAAAAAAGCTATTTATTGTCAGATCCCTTACCTTACTGGAAGCAATCAGATTCAGAAAACCTAACCAATGGTAGGATTTTATACATGTTTACACATTGGCCATATTTCTTTTTACTCTTTGCCCACATTTATACATTGGTTAGTGGCAATGCATGCTCAATCCAATCAGATAAGGAAGGAATCTGAACTAGTTCACTTCTGAGGATAAGATCAGATATATATCCCTTCCCCTGGCTAAATTTAGCCCTGGAGAATGTAGTCATCAAGATGAGCTGGATGTGTTGTTCACTTTGTCAGTTTCTCACGTTTACTGCTGTTCTTGTCTTATTCATCATCCTTGTTTGATGGACTAGTTCCTGGATGCTTGCTGCTGTCTTCAGTTTCTGTATGATTCAGTCCCAATTGGTTTAGGTGGCAATGATGTTAATAACCATCCACTGTTTGAACTACTACAATGTAGAGTCCTTTCAGTTGTGTAACTATAGCTGGTATCCATTTTGTGGATCCATAATATATTCTGCAAAGCATGTGAGTGCTTATCTATACTTTATTCTTGTTGTTTTCTTTTTCTACATATTGGGAATCGGGTTTCAAGGCTTACAGGTTAGTTTGCAGAGGTTTGTTGAATAGCAGTTCTGTTGAAGTCTTTCCCATTGTTATACTTGGTGTGGAGTGCCATGCTAATAGTGTCCTGAATCCAGTTATTCCTGTATCCATTTTTGTTATCAGTTTTTTTGCTTCTTGAAATAGAGTCTCTGCCTGGCCATTGCTTTAGGATGAAATGGTGGGCTTTACACTAGCTCAATGCCATTATTAATGAAAAAGTTTTTGAATGCACTTGATGTAAATGCTATACAATTATCTGACCCTATTGCCTTATTTAGGCCACGTGTTGCAAATAGTCTTCTAAAAGCTAGTTTCTGTAGAGTGAAGTGATGGGATTTCCACTAAAAGAAGAGATGGCATCATGAAATGGGTAGAAGAATTCTATAAAACATTACTTAGTAATGAAATGATACATATCTGCACTTCATGTGTAGAATTTGAAAATTCGATAGGAATTTTAAATTTAAAGGCTTTCAACATTTTTACTAAGCAAAAGTTATATATATGTAAGTATATGCATAGATAAATGTATACAGTATTATTAATTCTAAGTTATTTTAGTAATTTAAAAGAAAATATTTTATTTAATTAACAATTGTAAAGATATTTTATAATTAGGTGGGTAGAAATGACATTACTGTATAAAATATAATAAATTCTAGATAGAGACAAATATCTTATGTGGTTTAATAAAAATATTGTTATTTCAGTATAATACTTTTCAAAACTAAAATTTTATAAGTATTGAAATTGGACAAATAAACTGCAGACCCTAATGAAGTTTAGGATCTACCTACAGTCAATGGATGGATCATGAAAATGTCCCACAATGGAAACTGATCTTGTTGATAAAGCAATTCACTGAACTATAAATAGCAGTTTCTCAGAAGATAAAAAATGATTATGCTTTAATTTTTTATGCTGCGATTGTGTTCATTATTAGGTTTTAGATAAAATATCATGGAAGAGTAGAGAAGCTCATCATCTTCTCCACTCTTGATAAGACAGCCAAGTCCAAAAGAAAAGTTCATCATGAGTTGCCAAGAAGCTGTCAAATAATATAAAACCAATTCAAGGAACCCTATGTCCAGTATATATGTGAACTGTATGCTGCCTAGCTTCAAAAGTGTTTATTGCTTTGGGGATAAACCAACTGCCACTCAATAAGAAAAACACTGTCAAATGCTGCCATTGAATAAGAAAATAAATATGCACTAACAAAGACCATTGCAGCCATCAACAGTAATATAACAGCTTTTCAGGAGACTATGAAACATAGCTATATTGTACAAAACTGATTTTGCAAAGTCTATCGGTACTAAATTCAGAATGGTGAAAAGGGTAATGTGTATGAATTTTGTTTATATATATATTGTTATGATTATATGTTACTAATATTAGGTATTTATCTCCTACATTTAATTTATACTGGATTGCTATTTTCATTAGTCATGCCATGGTCCAGTCAACATAAAACTAAAAAAAAAAAATTTTTATAAAACAACTAACTTATTATTGCAAACCCTCACCGTTCTCTTAAAAATTTATTTAGTATTTTAAAACCAAAGTTAATAATGGTCATTTCCACTAAGATTAAGTATAAGAATTATAAAAATAATAATTTAATCATTAATAATGCAGTTCAACGATCTCTATATATAATAAGAGGGGCTGCATAGACAGATTAAATAACTTAAGTAAGATTGTTTTTTTAATAGTTAAAAAAATGCTTACAGTTTTTAAGCAAATTTCCCTCAAGTTTGGGGAATATTCAGGCATGAAAAGGAGAATTGAGTTTATTAAATTTACTTGAGCAAATGTACTTTTATTTCTGGCTGTTTGTTATATAAAATTTTGTTTACAATTGTGTGAAACTGTTGTGTTGTCTCATCACTTGCACTCAGTAACTTAATTTAAGCAGTAGTATGTAGTAGATGCACATTCCTATCACATATCATGATTCATTTATATGTATTTTCTTTGTGTGATACCATTGCATTGTCCAGTCACTCACACTCAGTGACTGACTTTGAGCAGTAGTATGCAATAGATGCATATTCATACCATATACCTTATTTCATTTATATATTTTTCTTTGTATGATATCACTACATTGTCCACACTCAGTGATTTACTTTAAACAATAGTATATTATAGATATATATTTCTACCTTATAGCATTTAAAACTGGCAAAACTCTCTATACGTATTGCCACTCAGTGCAAGCCATAGTAATCAATGGATGCCAGAAGGCTTGTGTATAAAATCCCCATCTAATGCCTACTCATCCAATATCCACAGACTAGTTTCTGGCTTGTGGCCTTCATCAGTGAGATGGAGATTTTATGCACAAGACTTCTGGTATCCATTGATTACTCTGGCTTGCACTGAGTGGCAATATGTATTGAAAGTTTTGCCTGTTTTAATAACAGTTATGAGCAAGCATAAGAAATGGTGATCATGTGATGTTTATTGGCTTAAATCCTGCCTAATAGGATAGTGGTGGCTATGGTTATTAAAGAACCAAAGACAACAAAATGTATAGGTACTGAACTGAGTTCATATCTATATTACTATATAAGCTACTGAGCTTGAATTGAAAATATTAAGGTGTTTTCAATTTTAGACTCATAGTTTTGTAGTTAAGTAGAAATAAAAGGTGGCTTCCGGAGGATTGCATTAGATACTAAGAACTAGGTGCAGTGCTCTCAGATCCAAGGCTTTTCACTGATGAAGGCCACAAGCCAAAAACTAGTCTGGGGATATTGGATGAATAGGCACTAGATGGGATTTTATGCACAAGCCTTCTGGAATCCATTGATTACTCTGGCTTGCATTGAGTGGCAATATGTATAGAGTTTTGCCTGTTTTAATAAGTTATGAGCAAGCATAAGAAATGGTAATCATGTGATGTTTATTACCTTATAGCATATAATTCGCTTATATATATTCTTTGTTCATAAATGAGTGTAAAGTAGATGATTATTCCTGCCTTTTACATGTAATTAGTAATTTTTTATTTACCTGTAGTTATAAGCTGATGTTACTAATGCCTCCAGCAAGCATTTGATATTTCTTTGATTACTATTATAACAGACCTTATAGAGTGTCTGATTCAAGTTATATATATTTTCCTTTATGTAAGCCACTTAATAATATTTATCCAAGCAACTACAGCCTAAAATGACTGATCATAGTCTAGTTTGTCTAATGGTATAGTTTATAGATAATTCTAGCATATGCTGAAGCTAAAGTTTAATGTCTTAAAACTGTGTTGTGATCAAGTGTATTAATAGTTAGTATTGACTGTTAGCCTGTGCGACCAATCTCTATATGTCCAGAGACAATTGTCTATGCATAGTAGTAATAATAGAATACATGAATCTCCAATAGTATTAGTTTGTCTTCAAAGTAGATAGAAGCAGTTAAATAAAATATTATTAAATACAGTTTTACTTCTCAAAAAACACTTATTTATAATTGTTAATTAAGAGAAGATATAAATTAGTATTAAAGTTTATCGGCTTAACGTTTTCGAGGATCCATGCCTCATATTCATAGCCTTCAAAAAATGTATAATAAAATATATGCAAATACAAATATTCAAATAAGCTAGTATTACGTAGCCCATTTCTTTGAGATCTCGAAGCGTCTTTTCTATTAATGGCATGGATGTGTCCATTGATGTAAAATGCCTCCTTTATTTTTCTTTTGTGATCATTTGATTCTGAGCACAATATTATGGGATTGGCAGGTGTGAAGTTGTGTCCAGATTGTTTAGCATGCTCCAAAAATACAGAGGATGTGTTGCTGTTCTTCTGAGCTCTGTTAAATGTGTAAAGATGTTGAGCCAGTTTAGTATTGATTGTAGCTTTCGTTTCACTGTAACATATAGCGTGGCATCCGGCCTGAGGGCAGGCAATGGTGTACACCACGTGTGGGGTGAACGATCAATCAATGTGGTCTTTAGATTTGTTAATCAATCTATTAGAATTAGGTGGAGTTCTAACTGCTATGTTAAATTTATCGTTTAATGCTTTCATTAGTTTGTTAGATATTTTAGGAATGTAGGGGATTGTTATTCTAGGTAGATTGGTGCGATAAACTTTAATACTAATTTATATCTTCTCTAATTAACAATTATAAAATATTATTCTATATTCAATGCCAGATGATTGCTGTTTGTTAGGTGATTATTTGCATTGTGATGATGATGAATATACATAAATAAATTTTAATTTCTCATTATTTTTAGCTGTCATTTATTGCAATCAATATAGTTAATTAAAATATGATAGAATCTCTTGCATATACCTGATCATAGATGAGTATAAAAAAGAGAAAGTATTTGATCATGTGATGTCAGAATGTGGTGCTGCATGTAAATTATCCATGGACGATTTTCATATTAGCTGTGCATTTTAGACCATTACATTAATAAATCACATTTAAATTGCCCAATATTTTAAATGAAAAAAAAATTCTATGAAGAAGGAGAAAGCTCAAGGAAATGATGGGATCATAATTGATATTTTAAAAAAGGCAAATGAAGAAATAGAAAAAATGTTGGCAATGTTATATACCAAATGTCTAAATGACAAATATGTACAAAATTATTGGAAAAACATAATAGTAATATTGATATTTAAAAAAAGTGATAAAAAAGATATTAGTCCTATCATCATTTATCAGTTTTATATAGAATCTGTACCGAAACAATTGTAACTCATCTCCAACAAACTTTGCTTTATAATCAGCCAAAAGAAAAGGCTGGATTTAAAAATGGATGTAGCTCAGTGAATCACATCTAAGCATTGAGAGAAATTATAGACAATCCTAATGAATATGAATTGCCATTATATTTTGGGGGTTGTTAATTATGAAAAGATATTTTATTCTATAAGTATTTTTACAGTGACTAAAGTACTGGATCATTAAGATATCAAACAGTCAACATTCTATATACAGCAGTGCCATCCTGTGCCAACCAGAGTAATCAATGAAATGTCAGAAGGTTTGTGCATAAAATCCCCATCTAGTGCCTACTCATCCAATATCCTCAGACTAGTTTCTGGCTTGTGGCCTTCATCAGTGAGGAGCATTAGATCTGAGAGCACTGCACCTAGATGTTAGGATCTAATGCAACACTCTAGCAGCCACCTTTTATCTCTACTTAACTACAAAACTATGAGAATGAAATTGGGAAACCACAATAATATTTTTAAATTAAGCTCAATAGCTTATATAGTCACATGGGTCTGAACTCAGTTCAGCACCCATACAGTTTGTCTTTGGCTCTTTAACAACCATACCCACCACAATCCTATTAGACAGGATTGGTATTAAACCACTAAACATCACATATTATGTGCTAGCATAAGAGATTGTGATCATGTGATGTTTAGTGGTTTATCATTAAGATATATATATTCAAGATATTATCAGATTATGCGGTAATATTAAAAAGATTAGCATAACAAAAACTGTACATAATGACGATTCTATATCTCTAAAACTTTTTATAACAGTTTTATCAGAAGAATTTTGTGGGTTAAAATGAAAAGCTAAAGATTAAAAGTAAACAAATATTTCTTACAAAATATAGTATAATGATCCGAAAAAATAGGAGACTTAATGTATCTACACTACAGGGCGCCACTAGGCATTTGAGCCTAGAAAATTTATATAGTAGGCAGATACGTAAGTTAAAAAAAATTTTTTTTTTTTATGGTATTTTGATTTTGGTCATTAGCCCATTGTCACTAGCTCAGTGGAATAGCAGAGATT
Organism: Epiperipatus broadwayi; assembly: GCA_028023455.1. Lineage (NCBI taxonomy): Eukaryota > Metazoa > Onychophora > Udeonychophora > Euonychophora > Peripatidae > Epiperipatus > Epiperipatus broadwayi. Next base: position 16,099,633 of record JAQFVV010012396.1, read on the forward strand.
TATATTTTATAATAAATTCTTATATGTAAAGTTAAGAGCGTGGGGATGGGGACCATGATTTGAATGTTTTGTAGTATTTATCATAAATAAAAAAAATGTTTAGAGTATTAGTATAATTTAGAAGTGAATTATATAAGTATGTGAGATATTACTATAATAAATTCTTATCTAAGAATATATAAAAAAGAATAAAATAAGCCACTGCCAGTAATTATACACCCAAACATTTATTTACTCACATATATATATAAAATTTAGCATTATTATTTTAGTATGTTTACTTTAGCATTTAACTACATTTTAAAACTTTATTTTAGATTTTAATTTACATTTTAATTTTTATAAGTTCGCACAGATGGATTTATAAAAGTTTGTTTTATAATGTTGAGTATAGATCGGTTACATAGATTACACGGTTAAAAACATTTCAAAATAAACATAAATGATCAAAATACAAAGTCATTGATAACGTCAATTGCAGAGGGAATACAAGAAACCCAATGGCATTCATCATAAGATGCCGCATTGACATCGATGACTTATATATTCTAACCGAATATGAAAACCACAACATAATTAACCGCTAACGAATCCATGCAATGTCCATACCCAACTTAAATTTAATGCATTTTTATTTAGAGAGTCGAGTATGAATAGACTACATAGATTTGCATTTGAAAGAAAAATATTTTATCCCTTATTTAACCTTAGGCCAAAAGTTCGCAGTTAAACCAATGTCAATCCATCTGATATATCGATGCATTCAATGTAACATGAATATGGCAGCACAAAATAGGTTAAGAGAAGAAATTGCCTCTCTTCAGATAGGAATACTACATCTATCTGACGATAAGAGCAATAAAAAAAAAACTCCATAGGAAGGGACTGCGGTCCTTTTTGCCGGCTTACGATCCCATTCCAAAGGCAAAAAAGGAAGTGTGCGGCATATAAAGTGATTCTGCCCGTAGCGAATCTCGTACTACATCTACTAATTATACCAATATATCCAATCCATTGACCCAATTCAACTATGAAACAAATAACCCAAGATTACCCTCCCCTAATATAACTTTACAAATCTATATAGCCATTCACGCCCGACTTAAGTTTAACATTTATATAATTTAATTTAATGAAAAACAGAAATCATAATAAAAACTTAAAAGAACAAAAAAAAAATAAATGGAAATGATTTTACAAGAGAAATACATCAAATTAAAATTACTTATTAATAAATAAAGTTGGTCAGATAGGATTCTATTGCAATTATTTTAAATATGGAACGTTTTTAATTTAATGTTCATGAATTATCTAAAGTTCTTATGGTTTTAAAAGGTCCATAATTTGTAGTTGTTTGTAATTTTGAATGGGAATTCCCACGCCATCCTGAAGATATTGGTATCCAGTTAGCCATTGTTTTTTTTACTTATCCAGAGGTCTTTTACTTTAGCTGGTCCTTAATGTAGAAAATGATCGATCGTTTCTCTTTCCTTCTTTTTTTATAACCACTGAAGAAATTGAAAATGCGTCTTTCAATCCCTTCATCTCCAACTCTCTGACTTAACACATCTCCGTCTTCTCTTCATAATCATTATTCTTTTATTTCCAAACCTTTCCTTTTATATTAATTTTGCAGATTAACTCAACATTATGTCATGATGATGAAGACCCTTTCATTGAGGTCTGATTCCTAAGGGATTTCTTTTTATTTGCTATTAGTTTCTATTGTTTCCCTATCTGATCGTTGCTTATACATTTAAATGCCCAAGGGCTAGTTCACTTTGACTAATTAAAATAATCATTTCCATTTTTCAATAACATTAATTAATTTGTTTTCCAAACTTAAAGATATATTTTTATCTCTAAATCTTTTTAAGTTTTTGTTGAAAGATTTAGTTTTTCTATTTTTAATAAAGTTTTATTTTAATAATTTTTTTTATCTGTGCGATTTTATATATATACGAGTTTAAGATGATTTTTTAATTTTCAATTTTTAATTCTTAAAAAAGAAGTTTTTATTTGCGAACTTTTATTTTTTTCATGTTTAATAATAATAAAAAAATAATGTAACGGCGTATGTGCCCGTTACATATCAGTAAACTTGCTTTAAAAAAAAAATATTTTACTTATGGTTAGTAATTACGGTACACGGTTAACGAAAACATTTACAAAAACATCCGGTTAGTAATTTTACAAAAAGACTATATACAAAAAAAAAAAATGTTGACCATCGCTTTCTATTTTTTAAACATTTTATTCTTACACACGGCATGACAAGCAAGTTATTTATTTAGGAAGGTTGCATCGAGGTAAATATGTTTTAAGAAATAATGGGTTTATACGTGTATATTTGCAGCACAATTATAAATACCACCAACTTATTTATGACTGATTGAAATGCTTACATAGGATTACACTGAAGTAAATTCCCAAACAGTACTCACCGTAAGGTACCACATTTATGATTATAAACTTACATGGCTGTGTGCACCTATACATGTTAAAGCATAATATATATTAACAAAAAAAAAAACATATTAATTGCAACCTTTTGACTTTCTTTTTAACAAATTACAATTTAAAATTATTTATACTTTCTCGCATTTAATATATGTGCTATTTCTTTCTGGCAGTGCTTTTATAAGATTTAAAGTATACAACTTTATGTAACCAGATAAGAATATTTCATTTTTGAAAAAAAGAAATTTACTCAGGGTATATGTGGTTTATTAATATCAGCTCATGTTGGGAAGCCAATTATAATGATCCAGAAAAATAGGAGACTTAATGTATCTATACTACAGGGTGCCACTAGGCATTTGAATCTAGAAAATTTATATAGTAGGCAGATATGTAAGTTTAAAAAAAAATTTTTTTTTATGGTATTTTGATTCCGGTCGTTAGCCCATTGTCACTAGCTCAGTGGAATAGCAGAGATTTATATTTTATAATAAATTCTTATCTAAGAATATATAAAATAGAATAAAATAAGCCACTGCCAGTAATTATACACCCAAACATTTATTTACGTACATATATATATATATAAAATTTAGCATTATTATTTTAGTATGTTTACTTTAGCATTTAACTACATTTTAAAACTTTATTTTAGATTTTAATTTACATTTTAATTTTTATAAGTTCGCACAGATGGATTTATAAAAGTTTGTTTTATAATGTTGAGTATAGATCGGTTACATAGATTACACGGTTAAAAACATTTCAAAATAAACATAAATGATCAAAATACAAAGTCATTGATAATGTCAATTGCAGAGGGAATACAAGAAACCCAATGGCATTCATCATAAGATGCCGCATTGACATCGATGACTTATATATTCTAACCGAATATGAAAACCACAACATAATTAACCGCTAACGAATCCATGCAACGTCCATACCCAACCTAAATTTAATGCATTTTTATTTAGAGTGTCGAGTATGAATAGACTACATAGATTTGCATTTGAAAAGAAAATATTCTATCCTTATTTAACCTTAGGCCAAAAGTTCGCAGTTAAACCAACGTCAATCCATCTGATATATCGATGCATTCAATGTAACATGAATACGGCAGCACAAAATAGGTTAAGAGAAGAAATTGCCTCTCGTCAGATAGGAATACTACATCTATCTGATGAGAAGAGCAATAAAAAAAAAAACTCCATAGGAAAGGACTGCGGTCATTTTGCCGACTTACGATCGCATTCCATAGGCAAAAAGGAAGTGTGCGGCGTATAAAGCGATTCTGCCCGTAGCGAATCTCGTACTACATCTACTAATTACACCAATATATCCAATCCATTGACCCAATTCAACTATGAAACAAATAACCCAAGATTACCCTCCCCTAATATAACTTTACAAATCTATATAGCCATTCACGCCCGACTTAAGTTTAACATTTATATAATTTAATTTAACGAAAAACAGAAATCATAATAAAAACTTAAAAGAACAAAAAAAAATGGAAATGATTTTACAAAAGAAATACATCAAATTAAAATTACTTATTAATAAATAAAGTTGGTCAGATAGGATTCTATTGCAATTATTTTAAATACGGAACGTTTTTAATTTAATGTTCATGAATTATCTAAAGTTCTTACGGTTTTAAAAGGTCCATAATTTGTAGTTGTTTGTAATTTTGAACGGGAATTCCCATGCCGTCCTGAAGATATTGGTATCCAGTTAACCATTATTTCTTTTTACTTATCCGGAGGTCTTTTACTTTAGCTGGTCCTTAATGTAGAAAACGATCGGTCATTTCTCTTTCTTTCTTTTTTTATAACCACTGAAGGAATTGAAAGTGCATCTTTCAATCCCTTCACCTCCAACTCTCCGACTTAACACATCTCCGTCCTCTCTTCATACTCATTATTCTTTTATTTCCAAACCTTTCTTTTTATATTAATTTTGCGGATTAACTCAACATTACGTCATGATGATGAAGACGCTTTCATTGAGGTCCGATTCCTAAGGGATTTCTTTTTATTTGCTATTAGTTTCTATTGTTTTCCTATCTGACCGTTGCTTATACATTTAAATGCCCAAGGGCTAGTTCACTTTGACTAATTAAAATAATCATTTCCATTTTTCAATAACATTAATTAATTTGTTTTCCAAACTTAAAGATATATTTTTATCTCTAAATCTTTTTAAGTTTTGTTGAAAGATTTAGTTTTTCTATTTTTAATAAAGTTTTATTTTAATATTTTTTTTTTATCTGTGTGATTTTATATATATATATATATATACGAGTTTAAGATGATTTTTTAATTTTCAATTTTTAATTCTTAAAAAAATTTTTTATTTGCGAACTTTTATTCTTTTCATGTTTAATAATAATAAAAAAATAATGTAACGGCGTATGTACCCATTACAATAGATTTTACAGATGATGTGACTGTTTTGCAAGTAATGTTTCAGAGCTTCTCAAAATGTTGCAAGAGTTATCACATGAAAATAAGAAAGTTAGACTATAGATAAATGCTAAAAAAACTATTTTTTTTTATGTTGAATGAATTTTTTCAGAAGAAAATAAAGTTTGATAATGATGAATTAGAACTTAACAACTACAAATATTTTGATCAGATTATTAACACAAATTGAAATATAATGGATAAAATTAATCATAGAATTAAACTTGGATGGAGTGCTTTTGTTAGAAGTAATTTAATATTAAAAGAAAATATGCTTAAGTATTTGAAAAGCCTTTTTTAAAAGATGTGTTTTATCATTTCTTACTTGTGAATATAAGACTTTGACACTTAACAGAGGACTAACAAAAGAGTGATAGAGAGATTTCTGAACACTCAATGAAATATGGAGAGATGTATTGGAATAATAATAAGAGATTGAAAATTAAATTTGAGTGAGAGAATAAAGTGATATCATGAGCATCATTGAAACAATTAGAAGATTAAAATGGAGTTGGGCTGAACATATTGCTAGAAGAAATGATAATAGATGGACAATTGAAGTTTTAAATGGAAAGCCAAGAGATTGTAAAAAACATAAAAGAAATCACATGTAAAATAGATGGATGAAATGAGAATGTTTATTAGGATTATATGGAAAAAAGAAATGAGGAATCACAGTAACTGAATTAAACTTGGACTTTTATCCTGCAATGGATCAATAGTGATCAAAATGATAATGTCCATTTACTATAAAATTCCTAAAGCAAGGTTTTTTGACTACCTCTTTTCAAAATTTCTCTCATTGTTGCATACATGATTGACTATTTTAGATGTGTCTATTTTCTCATTTCTAATCATCAGTTTGTACTCTTTTTATCGGTTAACAATAGAGTGGCTGGATTTACCAATACCCATCCTTCCATATTTACATGGTATTTCATAGATGAGATAAACTTGAAATGCATTTAATTAATCTTAATATGAATAGTAAATTCTTATTTCAGTACACTTTACAAATTATGTATATAAAATTATGCCCTGTTCATCACTAATTACCCAAGAACAAAAGCATTAAGATATTCTCTTAGAATTTCAGTAAACCTTAGGTGTATTATCAGTGACAATATGTGTTCTAATAACTGACTTATTTAATATGATGGATTTACTGGTTCTATGTATGACAAATAGCAATGATGTAGTTAAGTTAAATTATAAAATTAACATTTATTTACAACTCAATCAATACCAATAAATAATTGATTAATAGAATGACCAAAAATAAATAAATAAACAAAATAAAATACCCATCCACATGTGCTTGTTTTTATACATGGATAATGTACATAAATTCCAAAACAATCACAATATAAGGTTTTCTCACAAATGGATTTGATTTCAGCCTTTATAAGGGAGAGAATGGGTTCGAATACCTAGTCCATAACATCTCCAATATGTCAATACCACGAACCGATGCACGTATACCCCAGATTTATACTAATAATAGTAATAATTGATATTCAATAAACATCACATGACTACCTCCTCTTATGCTTGTGTATAACTGTGGCAAAATATATATAGTGAGTTTTGCCTGTTTTAATAATTGATATTAGTAAACATGCAAAACCTGGCCATGGGGAGATAATTTATCAAAGAGAAAATTTGAATCTCATCTCATCTTGAAATATCATATAAATTGATATGTAATAAATTATAGAAATAATTTATCAAATGCCCTTCTAATAGCTGATAACTGAACACAGGGACTCAATCTAAAATGAGGGAAACAACATTGACATTATAATGTATGGAGACTCTGACTGAGCACATTTATACAACAAATAGCAATGGTATTCCTGCAGATGTATTCATCCACACAAAGGAATAACAAAGCATTAAATGCCCAGTGGGTTTTCTAACCATCATCAGAGCAACAAGAACCATTAGAGAATGTTCCACGGATTAATTACCAGCGTGGAAACAAATATAAAGAATATAATAAAATTTCAAAAGATCATACTGCAGATTTAACCACCAACACAGAATAGTGCCATATAACATTATAAAATAGTGCAGAAATTCACTTCCCAAATAAAAGACATTAAATTACCCTCATCTATGAAACTGCTAAATTAGAAGACTCGTCTAGTCTTATGAGCATAAATTATGACATAAAATGAAATAAGTATTTTAGTGCAGGAAATAACTGAGATAATGGCTGCCTCGGCCTAGAATATGAGCAGAATAATGATACATATTAAATATAATATGAGTGCAGACATAAAACTCTGGAAGGACATTCAGGACTAAGCCATATGGTGTTTGTGCACATTACAGATTCATTAAATAATCATTAAAACTTTACGCAAGCACTGTTCCCTAATAATTGATTCTTTTCAATCCCTACATCATATGTCCAATCCAATTAATTTTCATTGATAAATAATTATTTTAGACACAATATAATGTACATTGTGAGACTTCATATACATACAAGATAATATAACAATAGAAACCAAAATAAAATACATACTCGTTCAAATAACTACTCTAAATGAAAATACATATTTCAAACATATTGAAATATTCCCCCCAGTGAAATCAATAACACATTTTCTTAAAACTTAATGTACAACATATAAATTAAATAGTTTTTCATTTACAACATGTAGAATTTTAGGGGCTTGATTGTATTCCTTTTCGTTTTCACTCACCATGAATATTTATAAATTAATTGTTTCACATGTAGGCTCTCTGAATATGTGGGATATTTATAAAAAATAGAATATGTATAATTTCGTAATGGGTGAAAATATAACAACCCCACCTAAATAATCTTCATATAAATGTTTGAGGCTGATTCTTTTCCCTTTTTTAATACCTTGTCACACAAATATAGAGAACCCCTCCACACTAACCATTTTCATTATTTATAATTAGAGAATCCCTCAAAAGTTAATAAACTTCCTATTTGTATTTAGGCATTAATCCAAAGTTAAAATATTTCATTACTTTTAATTTATTTAGTCAGTATCAAAGACTAGGAATGATTGTCCAAGCAGGTAATTATCCCATGATTGCTATGACAGTGATAAAATAACTGTCTGGTTGGTTGTTTCAATGACTATATTTTTTTTTAACAATAACATCCATAACTCACATAGCAAAAATATTATCTCTAACATAAATCCAAAGTGGGATATAACTAAATCTTCACTATTCTGACGCTAGTACACAAAACAGAAAAAAAATTATTATAGCATTCTGCTCTGCACATATATGGTAGAACTATATAATTTAAAAATGATAGAATGGAATATTATATCCAAGGTTAATACAGTCTGTAAATAATAAAGAATATTTCCAGGTTGACTGACCTTTAAAGACTGTTATTACCATTGTTGTAGTTGATAATACCAGTACATTTCAATTATAGACATTTTGGAAGATAATCAGCAGTTAGATTTTCAGTTAACAGACTCTAACAGATCTGTTTAAATTTAGCCATTCATATTGTCATTAGCACATAATAATATTGCAAATTTGAATTATGTAAGAATTTTTTTTAAATTTAATTTCTTTATTTGTCCTTAATTTTAAGGAGTAGCTCTCATATTTGTTGCATATTTAACAACAGAAACTTTACACACCCCCTCTTCTATCCCAGTTTAAAAAAAAATCTCTGCACATTCTCTTCTTCCCTTCATCCAATTACATTTCTCCTCATTTACATATTTCTGTTAAAATGAAAGAGAGAAAAAAAATGCATTATTGCATTCTTTCAACTAATTCAAGACAAATTAACTAAATTATTTTAATAAAACTAAAATTAATTGTTAGGATTAGTCAAAGAGAAATAAGTGATGATGATTATTATTATTATTATTATTTATATCTTACTATATTTGATATAATATGCTGCTGCTTTTGCAGGTTAAACACAGCTTGTCTAACTCAGTGATTGGAAAAGAGCAAAAGTAATATGTAAAAAAAATAGTAAGCAAAAAAAAAAAAAGAAATTACATAATCTCATCATTGTAGTCAACTTGACTACAAGTATCAAGTATTTACAAAGTGCTAACTATAGTAATTAAGTCATTTAGAATAAGATAGTGAAATTTTAAATCAGTTCCACCAAGCTATCTATATATTTTGTGCCAAAATATAAGGTTACAATATATATATATAACCCATATTTATTTCTGCATTCATTTCTATAACACACATATAATAATTTGCATGTACTTATTTCTGTGTACATTATCTCAGCACATAATTTATTACAGAATCATACCTGCCTATATACATATATGTAAAAGATTGCACTTATAAATATTTACAACACTCTGAAAATCATCTTTCAAATTGGTAATAATAGCACAAACATCAGTATGCTATAAATCTAAAAGTCAAAAATATAAAGCTCTTACATTTTTTACTTTTAATTGGTTCAAAATATATATTAAAAAACCACATCAAATTATATTGTATCTTGATTCCTGCTTCATGAAATCAACTATAAACTATTCTAAAAACCATTATCATTAAAACTAATAACAAAGTTGTAACTAGAATGCATTCTGTATAGTTTTTCATTACTAGTAATAGTCATGTTTTAACAAATTGTATAATATAAATCAACTTACATGCACAACTAACTGTTTTCAAACATTCCCACATACCTTTTCAATTAACTAAATCAGATCCTTTGATCAATTTTCTGAATACAATACATAAATTACATTTTTATTAATCCTAGCCTCTTAACTACTCACTTATTGCAAATAAGGGTATTCAGTCAAATTTTGAAGTTATTTTTGCTAAAGTGTAATTCCATAATAATTACTATAATCTTATCTATATTCTAGTTTTCTATGAATTGTAACAAAAGAAGCATTTTTATGATCAAATGGCTCAACTTCATGGGTTTATATACTTCTAAACAATTATGAAACATTTTGAAGCTAATAGAGCACTATTATATTTTAAAATTTCAACAGGGATTCCAAGCTGCAGCTTTTATCCAAATCTAAATGGTAGAATACATAAATCATTAAAAATAGTTTACCTAAATTCTTGTAATCCTCCATCAGCTTGAAACAATATTATTCTATAAATTAATTCTTTCACTGATTTAATAAGATTGACATAATTCAGATCCAAATATTACTTTCATGCTTAAAAAAAAAAAAAAAAAAAAAACTAAAGCGACCAAAATAAGTAAATAAATGTACCTTTTTTTAATAATTATGATGCACTAATAATTCTTAAGCCACCTTTTAGTGACTTTCCTTAAATCCCAACATTAATTACAAAGTTTTACATTCATTTTATTATTTAGACAAACAGGGAATGTCAACACATTTTGTTTTAACCATGTCACAAATAAAGCAGTCATTGTCAGGGATTTTATTTTTGGTGACCCCAAAATTTAAATACTTACAATTCTTAAAATATCTTCAATAATATAATTTTTGAAAATCTAATTAATTCCACTTTAACCTTGCACATACTAATCTATGATTAGATCAATAATAAGGACAATAATTACAATTGTAATATTAGCATTTTGATTCATAATTATAATATTATACTTGCCATTATTTTGTATGGCATGGAATGAAATTCTTTTATAGTGATTTTTCTGTTTAAACAAAGTATATTATGATAAGTTAATCTGTGATGTGAAGAATTTATGTCAAAAATAGTTCATTCGAAGCACTCAGGTTTAGGAATAATGAAAAACCTTTTACGACCACTACTTTACAGCCATAACTATCATTACTGATATTATAATTAAATAAGCAATCCAGTAGCCTAATCAGATTTTTGGGACAGATTATTTTAAAAACATCTTTTCTAAATGCTTACCCATTTATGTGTGAACTTTTAATTAGGGCTTATCCAAGCATTTACCAAAAGAATCTTCTGTCTGAATCCAATTCCCAGAAACTCAATTTTAATAACAGTAGCAAACTCTCCATACAGTAATGCTACCAAACACAAGCCATAATAATCTAGATGCAAGGAAGTTTGTGCATTAAATCCCTACCTAGTGCCTACTCTTCCAATATCCCCAGACTAGTTTCTAGCCTGTGGATTTTATCAGTGAGGAGCATTGGATTTGAAAGCACTGCACCTAGATCTTAGGATTTAATGCAACCCTCCAGCAGCCATATTTTACCTATTTAGTCCAAGACTCATCATTGATGAAAGCCACAAACTAGAAACTAATCTGGGGATATTGGATGAGTCAACATAGAATAGGATTTTATGAAAAAACCTTCTTGCATCCATTGATTACTAAGGCTTGCAGTTGGTGGCACTGCTGCATGGGGTTTGCTGTTATTAATAGCCTGTGTAAGCATATGAAATGGTGATCACATGATATTTTTATACCTATTTTACCCATAGGATAAGAGGAACTGTAATTTTTGAAAAACCAAAGATACCAAAATGTATAGATGCTGAACTGAGTTCAAATCTATATGACTCCACAAGTGAATGAGCTTGGGTTGAAAACATTATTGTGTTTTCATCTTGGGCTCTTAGCTTTATAGTTAAAAGGTGGTTGTTGGAAAGTTGTAATTCATTCTAAAATTTAGATGCAATACTTTCAAATCCAAGAATCCTTACTGATGAAAGCTACAAGCTAGAAACTAGTCTGGGGATATTGGATAAATAGGCACTAGATAAGGATTTTATGCACAAACCTTTTTGCATCTCTTGATTACTAATGCTTGCACTTGTGGCCCTACTGTAAGGAGTGTTTGCTACTGCTATCAATGGCTTGTATAAGCATGCGAAATGGCGATCATGTAATGTTTTGATAGTTTTTAACTCAATTTTAATTGTGATTGTCTCAAACGATTCTTTAATTAAAAATAAAATAAAATCTAGCATGTTAACCGAGAGGTCATCGCAGCCGCCTTGCAAGCAAGTAGTTGGTTGCAGACGGTTGTGGGTTCGCGTCCCGGCCGATGTTATGACATATGAAAGAAAAAAAAGTAAACATGTCAAGAAAACACAATCCTAATGTTATGGCCACTAACATGAAAGCTTAATGAAAAACAAGTCTATATCAGTTTAAATGATTAAAAAAACGGAGAGAAACTGAGTAAAAAAAAAAAAAAAATCGAATATATTAATTGTTGCAAATTGTCATAAGTGTTAAATCCTTTAAATTACAATACGATTTTTTTAATATAAAAAAGCTACTAGCTCCATATAATTATTCCAACAGGAATTCGTTTTGTATTCGATTATGACTGAAAGAGTTGTATGGTATTGTACATTATCAAGACTAATATTTAGGCTTAACTTCCATGTTAATGAATAATCATAATGTCATTCCAGAATATTTTTTAATTGCTATACATATCAATTTGTCGCTTTCCTATTAGTAAAATGTTCTTGGGTTTTCAGACATATGAAAAAAGATTTCCTCTATATTGACGACTTTTCATTAAAATTAAAAGCTATTAAGTTAGTTAATTTTTCATGTAAAGTTTTAATTTCTATAAATTCGATAAAAAATACAGATAATAAAAAGAGTTTGAATAATAACTTTTTCCGGAACCACTTGCTTCATAGAGGTCGCTAGTACATTCCTATTATATCAAGATGGCGACCGATAGCTTAAATTTTAGTATTGCTGGGTTTTTCTCTTGAGGTAGAATTGCGGATAAAAATATTAATATTTTTTAATGATAATGGTAAATTTTTATTACTAATTTTAAATCTTATGTCACAAATTTTATATTTCTAAAATTTATGAAGAATTTAAAAATTCAATATAAGTATATTTTTATTAATGTATTTCTTTATAATCTCAAGAATTTCTTTATAAATTAACATATTTAAAAACTTTTTGTTTGTTTTTTCAACACTGCTATATATGGTATAAAAATTATATTTTTAAAATATGCAGCTTTTTTTAGACATGATTTATATAACTTAATATTATGAATACGAGTTATAAATTTTTGTTTTTTGTTATATTTCAGAAAGGTTTTTTAAAAATTAAAAAGAATTATGCTCTTAAACTTACAACTATTTCTATTTAGATATAGTTTTTTATTATCACCAACTCCGAAATAGCATTTTAGAAGAACTATAGCATACATTTAAAATTCTGATAAAGTTCTTGTAGGTTTTATAAACGTGAATCAAGATAAACAACAGAAACGTATGTCATTCTAAAAGAAAAGATTGTTAAACAGGCAATGCTAGCATAAGAGATGGTGATCATGTGATGTTTAGAAAAGATTGTTGGCATAATACTTGCAACCCTGCAATAAGTTATGTAGAAAAAAAATTAATGATGTTAAATGAATGAATGATGGATGAATTTAATGAATGATAAAAATAAAAGGATTTGAAAATTATTCATTTAAAAAGATCTCGATTTATATGTAAGACCCGCATTTGACAATGATAGGGTAAAATAAAAATCTTAATCCACTGTAGAATAAAAAACTTCTGTAATAATACTACACAGGGAAACGGAAAAAAAACGAAGTAAGAATTCTTTAATTTAAAAAAGGCAAAACTCACTATACGTATTGCCACACAGCAAGCTAGAGTAATCAATGGGATAAGGCTTGTGCATAAAATCCCCATCTAGTGCTTACTCATCCAATATTCCCAGACTAGTTTCTGGCTTGTGGCCTTCATCAGTGAGGAGCCTTGGATCTGAGAGCACTGCACCTAGATCTTAGGATCTAATGCAACCCTCCAGCAGCCACCTTTTATCTCCACTTAACTACAAAACTACGAGTCTTAAACTGAAAACACCTTAATGTTTTTAATCCAAGCCCATTAGCTTATATAGTCACATGGATCTGAATTCAGTTCAGTACCCATACATTTTGGTGTCTTTGGTTCTTTGATAACCATATTCACCACTATCCTATTAGGCAGGATTGGTTTTAAGCCAATAAACATTACATGATCACCACTTCTTATGCTCATGTATAACTGTTAAAACAGGCAAAACTCGCTATACGTATTGCCACACACAGCAAGCTAGAGTAATCAATGGATGCCAGAAGGCTTGTGCATAAAATCTCCATCTAGTGCCTACTCATCCAATATCCCCAGACTAGTTTTTGACTTGTGGTCTTCGTCGGTGAGGAGCCTTGGATCTGAGAGTACTACACCTAGATCTTAGGATCTAATGCAACCTTCCAGCAGCCACCTTTTATCTCCACTTAACTACAAAACTATGAGTCGTAAATTGAAAACACCTTAATGTTTTCAGTACCATACATTTTGGTATCTTTGGTTCTTTAATAACCATAGCCACCACTATTCTATTAGGTAGGATTGGTTTTAAGCCAATAAACATCACATGACCACCAGTGTTCCTTCTAATTTTTTATGACTGTGTGCGCACTTTTTTAAGTGTGTGCAGTTTTTTCAAAAATAAAAAAATTTTGTGCGGCAATTTAAAAAAGCGCATATAATAAAAAAAAAAGACAATACAAGAATAGTATTAATATTCAGCCAAATGTTGTACCTACTTATATGCATTGACTCGATCTTACATCATACCACTTGTAAGTTGTACTACATACATTACAACGGAACACAATGAAAAAACTACTCTAAATCAAATCAAATCATTAGATCGTGAGGACAGAATTTAGCTGATTACTGTGGCTTCCCTTTTCCATTCAAATGAAAAATGAGAAAATTTAAATACTTACAATGTAAAAACGTTATCTGCTTCTAATTTTTTCAATTAACACATTTGTCAAAACAAACAAACAAGAACAACAATTCACAATTACTTATTATTGAACAATTCTAGAATTAAGGATTACATTTGTTATTAATGGCATTTATTTTATAATTTCTCTCTCCTGTCTTTTGTTTTTAACTATTCTGCATAAAATTTACTTAAATTTGCATTGTTTCCATCATTCATATATGATTTTATTCTCATCAGCATATCTATATGGTTTTCTTGCAATCGATTTCTTTGTTTCATTTTAATCAAATTCATCAAACTAAAACTGCGCTCGCAATCTGCACTACTGGCCAGAAAAGTGCCTCCGATATCTAGTAATTTGGATAGATCTTTAAATTGTTCATTATTCAAACTAAACAAAATCTTTTATTTGTTTAATTTTAATTTTTTCCCGCACTGCATATTTAAAATCGTTACACTGTTCGCTTATAATAGATTTATCTCAAGCTTTATATTTTAAACACAATTTTTCAATTTCCGCTAGTCCGTAATTAAAATCGCAGGATAATAAACTGGAAACATCAAAGGATATCCAATCTTCTACTCCATCCGTTGGAAACCTTCTTCCAAATTTTCATGTAATAAATTACTAAATTTTAACATATCATCTGTTTTTATAGTTATATTTAAATCATTAGCCTTTTTTAAAAGCATGCTTATTTTATTGTTCTATGCCATGTTTCCAAGATGTTTTTCTTTGATTTTATTAACTTTTGCACGAGCAAATTGAAAAGCATTTATGGGTGTTAATTCATGGTGTTGAAAAATTTGACATAAAGCACTGAATTCTTCTAAAATTGAAGTCAAAAGTTCTAAATTTATTTGAAATTCAATGTTGCTTAACTTTTTCAAACAAAATTTGGAAATTGGATCATCTTTATCTTGATTAAAATATTCAATTAATGATTCATAATTTCTAATAATTGCTTTTATTGCAAAATGTCTTGACAACCACCTCACCTCATTAATAGCTTGGAAAGCTATAGATTTATTTTGTGAAGCTTCAATAATCTCTTTAAATTTACTTGTTTTTGTCGTGGATCTTGAGAATAATGTATAAACAGTTCTCATCACTGTTTCGATTTCTCTTGTGGCTTTTACTTCTTCCCATGCATCCAAAATACATAAATTTTCTCAGTGTGCAACCCAATGTTGTCACACCAAATGTGGTACATTCTGCTTTAATTTAGCTGCTACACCATTTCATTTTCCAAGCATTACGGATGCAACATCAGATGTAAACATAACCAGCTTTTGCAAATCAATTTGGTTATCTTAATAAAATTGTAAAATTGCAGAAAAAATTGAAGAGGAATCGCATGTCTTTACTTGGATTATCCCACCAAAAACAGTTTTATATTGATCAGATTTTCTAAACTTAAAATATAAAATTAAACATTTGGTTGTAGAAATGTCTGTGCTTTCATCAACAATTAAAGTATGAAAATGTGCCATTTTAATTTCATTTATTATTTCATTTTTTACAACAGTATTCACCACTTCAAAAAATGAAAAAGCATAGTTTTTACTATGCAAACTTTCTGGAATATGGACATATTTTGCCACGTGGTTATTTATTTCTCAAACCGAAAGCAAAGATATGTTAATTTTAATTGCCAATAATAGATTATCGATTAAAATTTTTACTTCCTCAGGATTTGATTTCTTTTTCTCGTGATCTTCTGGTGTTTCTTTTAAAAACTGTACCAAACCAGTTGCTGATAATGAAGCATTCTTATTTTTCAGTTTTTGTACACTTTCTAAGTGTGATTTACTAATTAAATGCCGTTTTAAAAAGTTCAATTTCCACACGCAATCCCACATTTTTCCACTAACAAAATCACTATGTACCTCTCCATCTCAGCAGTAATTACAAATTACACCCTTTTCTTCATTAAATACGAATATTTCTTTTAACTGAATTTCTAATTTACATGACTTTTCGGAGTATCAGTTTCCACGAATTCATTAAGCCACTCAATTTTAAATTCATTAGCTGCTCTTTTTCTTTTCAAATTTATTTTTAACCCTATACTATAATAATACTTTTAAAAATATTTATTTTCACAAAATTATAACACTGAACCACATATATTCAATAATAAAAGCTGGTAATGATTTTGAATTTAAATTTTAACAAAAATATGGCAATTTTAACAATGATAAAAGATGATGCAATCTTTATGTATGGCGTACAAGTGTTATGGTAATTCCCAACCTCGTTTCTCATCAACGATAAATGTGCTGCCATCTGTACCTATACATATACTATAGTTGGCAGTTTATTTAAATCTAAAACTATATTTGATTCAATTTTTTTTCATTTTATTTTTTTATATGGATTTCATATGCAGGTGCAATTTTATTTTCTGCACGAAAAAAAAATTTTTGTGCGCACGAATATTTTTCATGTGTGCTATGTTTAAAATTTATGTGCGCGCGCACATGCGTACAGCTTAGAGGGAACACTGATGACCACCACTTCTTATGCTTGTGTATAACTGTTTTAAAACAGGCAAAACTCACTATACGTATTGCCACACACAGCAAGCTAGAGTAATCAATGGATGCCAGAAGGCTTGTGCATAAAATACCCATCTAGTGCCTACTCATCCAATATCCCCAAACTAGTTTCTGGCTTATGGCCTTTGTCAGTGAGGAGTCTTGGATCTGAGAGCACTGCACCTAGATCTTAGGATCTAATGCAACCCTCCAGCAGTCACCTTTTATCTCCATTTAACTACAAAACTAGGAGTCTTAAACTGAAAACACCTTAATGCTTTCAATCCAAGCCCATTAGCTTATATAGTCACTGACGAAGGCCACAAGCCTTTAATTTTTATGGTGTTTTTTTTTTTTCTGTCTTATCATTAAATAAGTGGCTAACTGGATTGGCTATTGGGTATTTGAAAAAAATTCTTATTTTGCATAGGTATTATCAGTTACGTAAAATTTTGAATTTTCCAGTTTTATCTGGTTTGAATCTCGGACTAGTGGGTATAGCATGAAACTGCATTAATAATTCTAAAAGGTCTTTTTTTCTTCTGATATTGAGATATGAACATTATATCACATATATTGATTTGTGATATTTGCTTTTTATAGAACTTTGTCAAATTTAATGCAACAAAAAGTCTGATATATAAGCAGAAATATGGGTGAAAGACTTATTTTTATTATTGTTATTTATATTTTTAAAATAATTGTAATAAAAATACATTTTATTAACTTGTACTAGTAAAATTTTACATCGTAACTATAAAATTAATCTTTTTATTTATCAAATTTGTGGTATTTTTTCAAGGAATTGATTGAATTTGTTTTTTCATAAAATGATTTTTTAAAATATATATTCCCCCGTTCTCTTTTGGTTACTTAGGGTATTTGTTTGAATAACATGTTATAAATAATGCATTTTGCCAGCCAAACTTTAATTTAAAATCTATTGTGATATTCTCAACTTTTCCTAGTATTTAAGAACATTAATAAACTTCATCATTTTATTTCTTATAATTTCAACATATTTGTATATTTTGGACTATTTTTCTCAGAATCTTTTTTTCATTGAACTCTTTTCCTTTTAGATTCTTTCAGATGCTTATTCATAAGGTTGCAGCCTTAGTAAATATTACTTAATATAATAATGTGCGTTTAATAAAATTTATAATTATTCTTTGTATATGTAACTTAAATATTTTTAAAATTTTAATGAAAAATTGTAATGTATAAATATATTTTCTCTTTTTCATATTTAGCTTTAGCAGATTTATACATCATGAAGAAATTTGATAACACCATGGAAAAAAAAAAGTAAGTTATTAATTTATAATATTTTTTATCATTAATATTTTTTTGTGTGTGAATATTTATTTCTCATTTAAATGTTATTGTGATAATCAGTATATAGTGACATTCATAAATTACCATGAAAGATAAGTTATTTCATCGAAAATCTAATAATTTCTTTATATATATACATTCACACACAAGAAATGATTTCGTGCTTATATACCAATGTAGTTAAATTCAAAATCAAAAATGTATTATTTTTAGTTTTACTGGAGATTTCTGATATTAAAGGATTACATTGTAAATATCAAATTAAAATAAATGTAGATCAGGTTTTGAAAAATTGGCAATACAATTCAACATGATCACAGTTTGTTTAATGGCTGATTTTAGAAGTTAAAATGTTGATTGCAATTTGAGAATGTATTACCAAAAATCATCCTGTTGTTATTATGGACAAAAATATTTCCCGACTGATGAAATAATAGAAAAGAGATGCACACATAGCTATTCAAAAGATTATTACATTGCTGTTGGTTTATACTGAATTCTCAATTTTAAGAAGAATGATGACTGTTGAAAAGAGTGCATGTTGCTCAAACTGTCTGAATGCTCATCATGATTCAAGATTATTTCGTTGTTTTTTTTTCCTTTATAATTGCTTTACTATCTTTTCTTTGTATTCATAGTCAATAAATTTATTTTTTTTAAAAAAAATTATAATAAAGTAAAGGGATAAGCATTTAAGTATCAGAGAAAATTATATTGAGAAATAAATGTATTTTTTTAGGTTCGTATATATTTTTTCCCTTTATAACATTTACCATTTTATATTCTGATAAAACCATTAAAGTGAGTATAAATTATTCATATATATATGATTACTATTTTAATAAAAAGTTATTTATGCAAAATTAACTTTTAGCTTAGCAGCAAAACAATTTTTAATTTCTTTGAAGAGTGGCTCATAACTACTCTTTAAAAAGAGATCATTCTTTATAATTTTTAAAAATTTCTATGTTAAGAAACAATAGAATTCCAAAAATGGTATATTGAAATCAAATATTCATTTAACAGAAGATCTTTGAGTAAATTAAAGCTATATTATTGGTTAATGACCCATGAATAGTAAAGTAATGCAAGGTCACACTTGAATTATAATATTTTTAAATAGCAAAAATTGTGTTTAGGTTATGAATTGTGATATACAAAATTAATTCATAAATATTTTAGTCATGATGACTGCAGAGTATCACTCCAAACTTTGTGAGGGGAAGCAGTTGTTGACTGCTTAATTTTGTGAATATCAGAATTCCACTCATATAATTGCTAGGAGTCATTTATAACTTAACTGCTGATAATAACAATAGTTTTAAAATGTGCAATTGCAGATTATGTAATGAGCATGGACAGAATATCTTTAGAAATCATCTTATTATTTACTAATATTTATAGTAAATTAATTTTTTTTTTCTTTCATTTTTTTATTTATTGTCTTAGTGACTGCTTATGTTAATACAGAGCTTGATTATTGTGAGCTTTTTAAGGTGTTAATCCTCTCTTTGCACAAGTAGTGACAATGGTATTGTGTGTTTGTGCACAACATCCTATTTTTTATTTTCATGCATA
Organism: Epiperipatus broadwayi; assembly: GCA_028023455.1. Lineage (NCBI taxonomy): Eukaryota > Metazoa > Onychophora > Udeonychophora > Euonychophora > Peripatidae > Epiperipatus > Epiperipatus broadwayi. The sequence goes on from JAQFVV010012396.1 coordinate 16,119,733, forward strand.
CTAATTCTGACTACTTTGATTCTTTGTTTTTCTATCTGTGTTTTTTTCTTCTGGAATTTTAATTGGCCCTATTCATTTATAGGCAGTTACTGATGATAACATTACTTATGAACAATGAGCATTCCCTATTTCTTTATATATTCATGACAACTTTTGTAACAACATGAAAGTAATCATTAGATTAGATCTGTAAAAGATACATTTTATTGTCATATCTTACTAAATTTCTGGAAGTTTTTGTTTAATGTCCGAGTGCAATACTGTATTGTTGAATTTTATGCAAAGAAAAGGCCTGAAATCCCAAATGATGATTATCAGTTTAATCAATAGTTAATAAGCTTATCTTTTCATTGGCAATATGTCCAATGCTGCTTCTTCTCACAACAAGGAAAATAATGTTTATATAAATAGATTTAATATACAATTGCTGAATATATGTGTAATGAAGAATTTGCAATGAGTGTATCCATCAGATACAATGAATCCTCATATGGCATTCATCAGAATTAATAAATTACATTATTTGATGTGATGAATATTTAGTTGTTGTTTTTTTAATATTGTAATAGAAAACTAATAGTGAATGACTGGATGGATGGATAAGAAATTTTCATATTGTTAATTATATTTATTTCTAGCAAATAAAATAATATCAGTGACTAAATACAAACGTTCTAATAACACTAGAAATAACTATCATAGGGAGAGCATTGGAACCATTTCTGTGGAATAAGTTTTGTCACTAATTGTTATTTAGTTTCTTTTGTACAAAGACTATAACACCATAGTTTAAAACCCAAGATGCAAACCTGGTAATTAAATAGAATGGCATTGACATCTTCATAGCTGTGTAACCAGAATTGATAAAATAATTGATAGAAAGATTACAATGATTTGAAAGAATTTTTGAAAAAAATTATAGGATATAAATTATATATGAAATTATGTGAAAACACTTAGTATCTACCAAATCTCTTTTATACATATTTTTATTAGATTTTTAAAATCAACCTGAAACTTCACATACATGAATTTTTATAGTTGCTCTCCTGTGGTCTGTTTAATTTATCCATCTCTTATATGGATATCTTTATCTTTTTAATTTCCGTTTTATCAAGCATTAACATTTTTTTTCTTTCTATTAAATTCTCACTCCCTTTAACCCACCCAAAATATGATAATGACTATGATAGAATTTTTGTCTTTTAGAGAACATTGAGATTGAATCTCTCAATAATTGAAGGATTATTGATTTTTTCTTTTCATGGGACACTAAGCGGTCTCATTGCACGGTTTTCAAGAGCTAAAATTTCTGCATCGATTCCCAGATGAAGAAAGTTTTAAAAAAAACTCACTTTAGTCACTTGAATAAAAATATTGTACTCAATTTGTCACATTTGACCACCAGAACTATCAATTCCCAAATGAAGGAAGTAAAAAAACAGTCTTAGTCATTTGAGTGAAAATGTTGCACTCGTTTTGTCATTTAGATGACCAAACATAATTTAACCAGTCTTCTACAACTTTACTCTTTAAACACACCTTTTTTTCTCTCCACTTTTTCATAGTTTAACATTCTTAACCATATATATCATGCATGGTTTGATGCAGTGATACTGTAGCAGATTCTGGAGTTCAAGGCACTTGGATCACACCCAGTTCAGTCACTCTGGTACTTCATCTTATGATTTTGTGAGCAATAAACCATTTGATTATGTATTTATTTGTAACTATATATCAACACTTGTAAGGCTAGCTAATGGTTAATTCTTATTTTTATCTTCATTGATACATATCTGTCTTTCATTTTTGAAGTTAAATGATTTCTATGCTGAATTTTTTTTTTGTAAGGACAAAATTCTTTCTATTTTTTTTTATTTATTTAAAATTTTTATACCTTTTATTATAACAGAAACTTTGCCTTTTTAGTATTTATAAGTAATGGAAGTATTTCGTTTTCAAATAAAAATTTTTAAAACTCTTTATTTTGACTTTGTATTTTAAAATCAGCCTCTGGATCTTAGTGTGCATGCCAGATGAAGTGTTTATAAATTAAATCGATATGACATGCAAATCTAATTCTGATATATCTGATTCTAGATCTGCATGCCAAAGAATATCTTCATAGATTAAATTAATATGGTAGCGAATATATATTAACGTATATGAAAATATTCTGTAATACAAGTTTTTGTTTTTCCTTGACTATTATAGCCATTTTTTATGAGAAGGATTAGGTTCTCTGGTACTAATGTTCTGAGAGATTTTCATTGTATGAAATGATCAACAAAAAGCTTTAAACAATTTTGATCGATATTCTCATATGTTAATTATATCTAAATATCTCTGCTATTTTTATTATCAGCATTTTTAATTACCATTCTACACTACATAAGTCTCCATTCTTTTCTATATTATCTTCTTTTATAATTGAAACAATCATTGCCATAAAAATGTTTTAAAAAAAGAATTTGTTTATAAATATAATTTGGCAATTTTTTTTAAAAAATATTAATAATAATTAAAAATATTATTTACTCTTGTAATTTTTTTTAATGTGAAATTTATATCTGTATAATTATTTTTTAAAGAAAATTTATATCTACATATTTATTTTTTAAAGAAAACCACCAACAACTAAAGTGGCATCTTCTGCTTTAGAAGAGATTGGAATTCCTGGAAGTGATTTTTTGCGAGAAGCACTGACTAACTGCACTGACCCATTGAAAGCTATTGAAGATTTTCAGCTTGAAAATGGAATTTTATTACCTTCTCTTAGACCAGCTTTGCCCTTTCTTGATCTACATGGTGTACGGCGATTGGAATTTCATCAGTCTGTATTAGAAGAACTCAAAGAAAGATTACTAACTCAGATTGCTGATCTTGCTGCAAGTGAAAACCCTGGACGCTTTAAAAAATTGGAAGAACTTTTAGAAAAAAGTTTTCCAGTAATACGAATGAAACTATTGCGTCCAATTGTTATGTGCATACTTAAACATCTTCCAAAAATCAATAAAAAGTTTTTAAATCAGGTCTTAAATGAGAAAGAATTATATGAAGAATGTGATACTGAAGTCAAACGTCAAATTTGGCAAGAGAATCAATCATTATTTGGTGATGAAGCATCACCCCTTTTAGCTCAGTATATTAAAGATAAGGAAAATATTTTATTTAACAATTCCTCTCCAGTAGCCATTTTTTTTAGTCCTTCTCCTAAGATGCGTCGGCAAGGAGAAGTTGTGTCAAAATTGACTCACATGATTGGTCGGAATGTAAAATTATATGATATGGTACTTCAGTTTCTGAGGACACTTTTTCTCAGAACAAGAAATGTTCATTATTGTACTTTAAGGACAGAATTGCTAATGGCACTTCATGATTTAGAAGTTCAAGAAATTTGTTCAGTTGACCCTTGTCATAAATTTACATGGTGTTTGGATGCCTGTATACGAGAAAGAAATATTGATGCCAAACGCTCAAGAGAACTTCAAGGATTTCTTGATGGTGTCAAACGAGGTCAAGAACAAGTTTTAGGGTAAATGTAGCTTTTATTTTATCATAGTATATATTGTCATATATATAGTTCTTTGTAAACATACTGTACTCTTTGTCTATACATGCATGTTTGTTTCACAAATAGTAATCTAATGTTAAGTTCTATTTTTTATATTTGAATTTCAATTAAGAATATGCAACTTGTTCTATTTCTTATACTTAAATATATAAGTTCAATGTAGATTTAAATGAATTTGATTTATGGAAACATATGTCTACTTATACTTAGATTGTTTTAATAATTATTGATAAAATGTGGTGTCTCAACACTGTAAGGATGTGTGCGCTTTTAATATATGTCTGACATACTGTTTTCTTTCAAAGGTAGTAATGATTTTCACATAGAATATATCCCAAAACAAAATATCTTATAACTTTCCTAGTTTATATTTAACATTTGCACTATCAATAGTAATCTAATTTATATCATTCTATTCTAGAGACTTCTGTTTTATAAATAATCAGTATACCAGACAATAGGGTCAATTAGATCTCAAACAGTATCTGGAAATTAGCTTTCACAATAAGAAGCAGGTATACTGGATTGCACGTATCCATTCAATTGCCATCTGTTTTATACTATTCAAATAAATGACTTAAAAATTTCTAATACCTTTTGGTGAAAGGTTGGTATATCCTAATATAAAATATCATATTAGTTTGCCTAAATTACATTTCTGCATTAGAAGAATAATTAACTTTATATCACTCTAGTGTATTGTAGTACAGGCTAGATCATCAATTTTTTTTTTTTTTTGCTTATGTCATAGCATCGGCCGGGAGGCGAACCCACAACCCTCTCCAACCACCCCTTATATCACTCTAGATGACCTCTCAGCTAACAACTAGATCATCAATTTATTTTCCAAATATTGGCTTTTGTCAATGAGGAGCACATTCAATTGTTAATATTTATTAAAGTAGTCATGGTTTAGAGCCCAGTTAACTTGCATTAATACAATAATACTATATCATTGATTACTTAAGCTCACACTGTTGGGCCTAGAGAAGACTTTTATGAGGTGAACTATTGTTGTTAAAGCAAATGTTAAATATAAATTAAGAGTATTGTGTAATACATTGTTTTAGTTTTCACCAATTCTCTTGCCAAGGGATCAGAAATGTCTTTAATTAGCATCTGAGTGATATTAAAATATAGTTATTGGTTTCAGGGTTATATCTACATAGCTAGACAGGCTGATCAATTTGGGTTCAAAATCTTAATATATGAAAACTTTCAAATCATTAACTTGAATAGCATAAAAGAAGTAAAGATGGATTCTGGATAAATATGCAAAATTCTTTATTCATTGCTGATGAAGTTCAATAGCTAGTAACTAGTCTGGAAATAGGATTGACACTATGATCTGATATTCATTGATTACTCTTACTATGGATATGGTTCTAAAATAGAGTGATTTAAAATGAATTCTTCTGCAAATATATAGAATGAATAGAGAATTATTTTTTTTATTCACAAGAAATCGCTGAAAAATTACCCTAAAAACTATCAGAATATCCAGTCAAACTTATAAAATTACACATGACTTCAGAGTATAATACAAGTCTGCTTGCTTTTGTGATATTTATGAAAAAAAAGCTACTAGTAAAAGTTAATGAATAATACTAAATAAATCAACATTTATTTATTTATATGATAGGTAGTAAAGATTTATTAACATTACAATTAGTTTAAATATTCTATCGTTTATTACCTGTTTACAAAACAGTTGGAATACAAATTAGCATGAAACATAACCATCCATTTCGCATTGGAACAGGATTCATTTCAACTAGGCTTTAGAGTATGATATTAAGGGAAGTGAAAAATTAGTTTATGTTGTATGTGAATGGGTTCATTTATTACAAGTTTAGGTACATTTTGTGAGAATTTTTTTTTTTTTTTGCCTGCTTCAAGTATATGGAATTACTTAATTTTTTTTTTCCTAAAATCTAATTTTAATTAGTGAAAATGAGAATTGTACTGCTATATAATAATGCTTTTACAATCTAGGCAAAAGTTAAGTATTATTAAATTGATAATCATTAAATAATAAATCATTTAACAAAAAGGTTGTTTTACCCGACGCACACGATGGCCGCTAGAGGCGCTGTTTCTGAGTTAGCACAGAACATACAGCGTAGGGGCCCAGAAAGCAGAAATGCTTCTTCCAACCGCTAGGTGTGCGTCGGGTAAAACTACCAATAAAAAAAACATTTAGCATAAGATTAAATTTTAATTCTATAATAAACAATTTGTTTATAATGTATAAAGTAAAATTTTAAAAAAGTTGATTAAAAATGGACTATATAATCTAAATAGTAACTCAGTTTGTGTTTAATTCTACATTCATATATAATGGTCATATCTTTCACTTGTAAACTAATAACAGAAGAAAGGAGGAATTTTTGAATTTTGAAACAATTTATTAAGTAAAGATAAATTTATAATTATGTTTATATTATCATATACTTAAATCTTTAACTACATCTATAATTTCTTTTATATTTACTTGAAATTTAATTGATTGTTATACAAAGCTTGAAATTGTCTTTTGATTACATGGACTCAATCCAGAATGCTTGTGATAACATATTTTCTATGATTTATCCAGTCTTATTATTTATTGTCTTAGTAAATATTGGTTTATATACTCTTAAGTTTCATCCTAAAAGCATAATGGTTAAGATATGACATTCTCCTATATTATTAATTGTATAATATATTAATCTTAAAAAAGTTTATTATATACTATGATAAGTTTTTATAGTGATTTAATTTAGGATTAATGCATTGTGGTTCATAATAGTATTTTTTAATGTGTAAACTGTTGCAATTTCATTATGTTAAATACAAAAAAGTTATCTTCAGAATAATTCCTACGGGGTTCTGTACTGAGGGTTGTGAAAGATTATCTGAGAAATGTTTTATATAAAATGTATCTAGTAATGACATCTTTTGGTTCTAAATTTTATGAAGTCAATAAATTTGGTGCATAACAAGACATTCCAGAGGAAAAACAGGTAAAGAAAGCTCTAATAATTAACAACAACAAAAAAGTTGATAAATGAAACCATATCACTATATTTGTTGATGTAATCATAGTCATTCAGGAAGTAGATATTCCTAGAATTACAGAAAACAGATATTTCAGTTAAAGTTTATGAAACTTCATAGCTGAAGTAGATAATAGTGATTTGAAAAAACATTCAATGACATTCTGTTGATAGAAAAAAATTAAATGACTACACAAAATAGAAAGAAAAAAATTAAAATAATGCTAAAACTGAAATTATTAACAATATAATACTGCTCATTAATATAATCTTAAAAAGATAATCAAGAAAATACAATTATTATCATTAGAAAAATTGATCAATTAATTGCTGTTTGTATTAGCCTTCCAAAGGATAGATGATTCTTTAATTGGTACAAAACTGAGGGGTAAAATATATGGAAAATAATCTGGTTTCAGATCTATATAACTATGTAAGCATATTAGATTGAGTTCAAAAGCTGAAGTTTTGTTTTGTTTTATTTCAGACTATTAGTTTGAATAAGCATTGGATCCTAGTTTTCAGTAATGAAGACAAAAGCCAGAACTTAAAATGCATAAAATATTCAGAACTTGAACGTAAAGGTGATCATTCAGTTATTGTTTATTGAAGTGTTTCAAGTTGTAAACCTATATTAAAGAAAAAATTAAATTATCAAACATTCAAGTTCATTAGATTGATAAATCTTAAAAATTTAACAAAGAGCAGATTTTTTTACTGTATTTTAGAGGCATATTCTATAAGCTTGAGTATCTCCAGAGTGAATTTTGGCTTTTGCCTTCATCCGTGAGAACTATGATTTAAAGCTGCTGACAGCCATCTATTACTCCTTTATATATATTATTCAAGATAGTAGTCTGAAATTAACATTTTTAAATCTGAGCTAACCTATATCTTTATATAGATTTGACCCCAGTTCAGTTTTTATATATTTTATAAATCTGAATTTTCTGCCAATTGTAGAAACTTTATTCTTTGATTAGGTAAGCTAATATCAGCAACAATGCAAGCATTAAAACCTTGGGAGGTTTTTTTTTTTAATTTCAGGCTATTAGCCTGAATAGTATGAAGAAGTGAAATAAAGGTGGTTACCAGATATGTAAGTGCGTTTGAATTCTAGTCTTCATTGATAAAGACAAAAGACATGAAACTGTTCTGGAGACAGGGGTATTACATCATTACACTATTTGGTATTCATTGTGATTAATTAGACTTATAGTAGATGGGTCTAGAATAAAATGAATCTGTTCTTGGAAGTCTGAGAAAAATCATGAGAAGTTTAACAACTTGATAGATGATTATTTGAGAGAATTTGTCATTATTATTCTGCCTTTCAAAGCCTTTAAAAAATTAATTCCAAATTATAGTTTTTTTTGTTAATTCACTCACAAGTTTTATCAATCTAATTGAAAACATTGATAGGAGGTGGCCAGTATTAAAAAAAAAAAATATTCAAATTCATTTTTATATATTTTTATAAATCTTGATCCCTGTCACTGTAAAAAGAAAATATCTTTTCTGATGTCTTTTTAGAACCATTGAAAGAGTTTATTCAACTTATAATTGATTTTGTTGGCAATTCATCTGGAAGGAAACATTGAGATAGAAATCATTTTTCATGGAAAAGGCTATTCATTTTACAATCAATAGAGAGAGTTCTAAAATTCTATTTCATTGCTTTTATGGTTTGACTCACATTAATGATATCATACTAAAAAAAAAGTTTTAAATAAGCAATATTTTAACTTTTTTTTACAGCACTTTGTATATCAAGAAGATACTGAAAATTATTTAATGCTTTCTCTTTTGTTTTGTTTTTAAAAATCCATGCCATAACTATAAATAAATATAAGTTTTCTAATGTAAATTTTTGTTTAAAGCCTATATATACCTTCAATGTTTTCCTTAGATTTATCCCTAAATCGTAAATACCATTGCATCTACTACATTTATCCATTTAGGATTTCCTAAGATTTGTGTTTAAAATAATATTTATTATATAAAGATCTTTATGTACACAAATTTTGTATTTATTGTAAATAGTTTTAAAATATTTTATCAATTAAAGTATATCATTTTTGATGAAAACTACTTTTCACTAAAATTATACTTCCCATAAATTTCATTATATTCCACCAATTGTTTTCTGTTGCTATTTATATGTGTGGATATACAATTTATATTAAATTTTTGACTTTATTTTATATCACCAGAGATATTTAAAATTTCTTTGTCTCTCTTACTATATATCTCATTGCACAGAAAAAGTGCATTTTTATATAGTACAATTGTTTATATATTATTGCTTTTTTGAAATTTATTCTATCATATTGATACTTGCATATTTATTTGTATATATTTGGTAAATGTTAAAAAAAATTGACATCGACTAAATCACAATAATTTTATATATTTTCACTTCTTTTTTAAATTTCATACGTTTTTATATCTTTACAGAAAGTGCTTCCACTAAAGAAAAATTCTCACATTTTTATTTTATATATTTCACAATTTTGATTTAATTAAAATTTCAGCATCTGTTCTAAAAAAAAAAATCCATTATTTAAAAATTTCTTCATGTAACAATACATTTTTAAAATAACTAAATAATTATCATTAAACTTGGCCTATCATCCTTACATTTATTCCTTATGTCTCTTTTATTTGTTCCTTACATTGTTTCAGTTCAATCTATTGATTTTTGACAGACAATGGAAAATAATTTTTCTTTTATGCATATAATTCTGATTGAATTTTGCAACTTTTTTGTAAAGAGAATTGACTAATAGCTAGATAATTATATTTTGTTTATATCTGTGTATAAGCAGTGCATCAAACATATGTCCAAAGCTGTATTCAAATGAGGAATATATTTAGATAATATTTAAAAAAATAAAAAATAATTTAATATACAATCTTTAAATTTTACAAAACATTATCTTCATATATATCTATCATTAAAAATTATTATCAATAAGAATAATGGTTTATTATAAATATTTTGATATTGTACTGGGTTGTAACTTTTTCATCTGTTTGATGATTTTTTATATTTATATAGATCCCAATTACCAAAGTTGTTTGAAACATTTATACTATACATACAAGTATAACAGATTAATGTTTGTGATGTGACCAAATTGCTCTCCTCCTTTTTAATTTAATAAATAAATATTAGGAAAAACGCGATTATATTTCCTGGTTAATCTAATCCTAAGTCATATTATATGATATGATATAAAAGACAACTATAACTTTTGACAGCTTTTATTTATTTGTTTCAGATGCCAGTGTTCAGTGAACTATATTAGCTGAACACACTGTCACAAGGTTAATTAATAAAGATAGAATTCTTCCCTCTTCTTTCTAATTACAGTATTTTTTTGTTATTGGATTTCTATTTATTGAGATTTAGTAAAATTTTACCTTTAAACATTTCATCAGCCATTTCTTTCATCTGCTGAATGTACACCTTATTATCTAAGCCAATTATTTCTTGTTCGAACTACTGTTAGTAGGTTAGTTGGATTAATCATAAAATTTCTAAAAAATTAGTATATAATAACACCTAAGGTAATCCATCACTTGAAAACTTCATAGAATAAAGACATCAGTACCTTTTCTTTTTCTCTGTAGCCCTTCAAAATGTATTTCCATACAGGGGTTTGCAATATATATCATACCTAATAACAACTAGTTAATATTGATCAATAATTAATATAATTTGAATATTATAATAAAGAACTTCAATACGGTTTGTAATTTATTAAAAAGTACTATTAAAATAGTCACTATATACAAAATAAAGGTAAAGGTTTATGTTCGCCCTCTATTTTTTAAGAACTGAAAAAAAAAAAGAAACATATTCATAATAAAAATTATTAGAAAATCTTACATATATGCTATAAAAAACTTACATTACTAAACCTATTATTTTGGATTTGTAATTATATTAGAATTAGATTAAAATTTATTAAAATATAAGAGATAATAAAAAAAAAACATTTACCTTTTTAAGCATAATTGTATCCTATGCAGACTAGGAAGTCTGAGAAGAAAGCGGTAGTGCTCTGTCTACTCCGGAAGGCAAATTCTTGCAGATACGATGAGAACAAAGCTCTGCTGGTACCAGATTGGAATTTCAGCTTACGCTTTGCTCTCATCCACATATTTTCAATATAAAACGGCATTCCATAATTGATACATATTCCAGTCTTCTGCCAGAATAGCAGCAACATCCAAAATTTGATCATCTGCAACTAAATATGTAACAGGTCTACCTACCATTTTTTGCAACTGTAAAACTGTACATGTGTGTATGTAATTCAAACTTTTGAATCCAGAGGGTATCGTTTTTTGTAACAAATGTTTAAATGTAGTTTAAATTCTTAAGTTTCAAATAAATAAATAAAGTAATTATTTCAATTAATGTAGAGTAATTAATCCAACATTCAATTTATCGATACAAATGTTTTAATAATATTCATCTAAGAAATGGTCAAAACTAAGTAATGTACAAAATGAAAGTAAAAATGTTTACTTTCCAAATCAAAAATAGTTTTAATTTTAAAAAATAGAGGGCGAACATGGTGTGGCCGCTAAAGTAAACCTTTACCAAAATAAAATAAAATAAAAAGTGAATGAAATACTAAATTCATTATAGAGTTAAGCTTGAGGTTCATAAGCTAGTAGTTTATATATATACTGTCAAAATCCTTATTTTTAGCATTTGTGTATGTTTATTATTAAAAATGCAGGCAAGATATTATACAAAAATCTAAATCAGGTCATAATATTTGGAAGACATGTTTATTTTTATTTGATATCATCTAATTCAAATATTGAAACCAAACTCATATCATAGAAAAAAATGCAGTAATCACGATCTATTTTTTTTATATATATTAGTTTCAATAATAATTTTTTTGTAAATTTTTGGCAAATATATATAAAAAAATAATAATTAAAAAAATATATAAAAATTAATAATTATTAAAAAATATAGAAAAATAAATATTTACCACTGGGCCTCCGCATAACATTACCTTCAAAATATATTGGAAAAAGTAACAGTTTTTACCGATATATTTTTCAGGGAGAAATCCTTTCCAGTAACTATCAAAAAAAAAAGAGAGAAAGACAAAAAATTCAATATACTTGGTCACAAAAATTATCATAAAATTTTTATTTTTTATCGTAGAAAAATAAACCTTACCTTTATAGAAAGCTGAGAAAAAGATGAAAACGAGGGTGTAAAAAGCGCATGCGTAGACTGTATAGATTTCCGTTAATATTACGTTGAAAACGGATGTTTACATTTGAAAATGCTTGAATGCATTATGCAATCATAATACCGAAGAGAACAAGTAAGTACATACTATAAATACAAAATTGTTTATTAATATTACCATATTGAATATTATTAAACATTAACATCTAAATACAACATTACATAGAATATATATATAAAACACATTCTTAATTACAAATTTAACTAGTATTCTGTTAGCAATAATAAAGTTTAGTTCATTTGTCTTATTAGTTTGTTAAAAGTTGATATTACTAGTTCAGATAAACATTAAAGTTAGGTATAGAGCTCTCATTAATCTTACCTATTATTTCTTTGATTGGATTTAAAGATTGTTGTAATAGATGCTTACTATGGCCATGGGTTTCTTATTTTGGCAAATTATGAGATCGATTATGTCTGGATGAAGAGTTCTATTTCTTATTAGCTTGCTATGGTCCTGATCTTATGTAGGCATGGTGTTTTGAATCAATGCATCTTCTTGATTTTAAGCTAGGAAGAAGGCATTGGCGATTGTATCTGCTTAGCAGTGCATCTGATTTGAATTATCCCCACAGGTAAAAACAAACAGATGGAAAAACATTTTTATACAGCTTTCTGGATCTTTCTCTGCAATATGCCGCTCAATAAAGAATACAATACTTTTAATTTGTGGATTTTACAAACAATCTTAATGCAGCAAAGGAGGAATGAAACAAAGTTCTGGATTGCCTTTTTATACCACTGGTCTGATTCCATCATGCAAGTACCTTTTCATACTTTTTTTTTTATCCTTTCTGGATCTTTCTCTGTGATATGCCGCTCAATAAAGAATACAATACTCTTAATTTGCGGAGTTCACAAACAATTTTAATGAAGCAAAGAAGGAATGAAATAAAGTTCTCTGGAGTTGCCTTTTTATATCACTGGTCTGATTCCATCATGCAAGTACCTATTCACACTTTTCTTTATCTCTTCAGGAATTTAATTCCCCTTTAAAGCTTATTTTTATTATAATTAATTTATAATATACATGGTTTTATATTATCTTTAATATAACATACATTTTTGTTTGTGGACTAACATAATTTCATCAACCAAAATGAATGAACACTTTACAAAAATTTAAACCAGGTTTGATTTTATACACTCTCTTTTTTCATTGTTTAAATTCTTATTGACAATTTTTGAATTGTATGATTTTATTTAATGCTGACTGAATACTTTGAATAACATTAATTTTGGACATTTTTTTTGTGGTATAAGCAATATTTTTATTGCTTATGCCACATCAGGATTACAATTAATATATTGCTTATTTATAATTCAAATCTTTTATAAGAAAATTTGATTGCATTTATCTATTATTTTTATTTCCTGATAATAAAAGTACTCATCTCAAATGACAATTTTTTTTAATGTAGTTTAACAATATGTATATATTTTTAAATATTTCATCAAAATTGGAAAAGAATAAATATCTTTATGCTGTTCTTCCATAAAACAATAATCAGAAAATAATAAATTCTTTACACCAGCTATATAAATGTTTTTATACATAAAAACCATTTTTCAGCACCTGATTTGGTGCCCTTTTCAAATGTTAATAATCTATTGTATTAACAAACTATTTCAGACATAAAACCGCCAATGTTCAGTAATGAAATTAAAACAAACAATACCAATATAAATCATTAAAATAAATCAAAACCCACATATATAAATACAGGAGTTACAAAATAATTGACTATATCATAGCAATACAATAAATTCATTACTTAAAATATGGGCATAAAATAGATGCTACAAAAAGGATTAAATGTTTAAATTGCATCAAAGATCCAAAAAGAATACAAATATATGAAACATACTATATTAAAAATAATTTAAATAATTGTATGAATATTTACAAGACTTCTATAAATTTGGTTAACAATTGGTTAATTAAAAATGAATGGAAAATTATATAAATTGACATATATATAATTGTAAAAAAGAAAAAATGCATGTAATTTATTTTATTTATTGTATTGTTATGATATAGTCAATTATTTTGTAATTATTGGATTTATATATGTGGGTTTTGATTTATTTTAATGATTTATATTGGTATTGTTTGTTTTAATTTCATTATTGAACATTAGATAGTTTTATGTCTGAAATAATTCGTTAATGTAATAGATTATTATTTGAAAAGGGCACCAAATCAAGTGCTGAAAAAGGCTTTTATGTATAAAATTTTTTATTGATATTTATGTAGCTGTTGTAAAGAATTTATTATTTTCTGATTATTATTTTAAATGTTTATATTACATCTTAATTTTTGCCAATTTTTTTTTTTTGATAAAAAATATATCCCTCTACGGATTTCTTTGATTTTTATATGGCAAAGAAAAGGCATTTTTTTGTACAATTTTAATTGTATATCTATATCTATTGTATTTGAATAGAGTTATCTATAAATTGAAAATAGGCTCATTCATCTAATATAAAATCATATTATTGAACTTTGCACTGCAGAAGAGTTAACAAACCTTTAATTCTGTTTATAGTTTACAATTTACATATAAAAATGTTTCATGGGAACTTGTAATCCATTAAATAAATCTTAATATATTACTTGATGCTGATATATATCAAAGTATTGATGGTGTTCAACATTATCTTCTTCTCTCTCTTTATATATGTATATAAATATCTAAATTATCCTCATTCTCAGGAGTCTGTAAAGTCATCAGTTAAAGGTAGTGATTGGCAGTTGAAGATGGAGGATGGTAAGAATCTCAATTGTGGACCCAAGCTGCCTTTGATGATGATATTTTATTTAGGTATTTAGAACTGCAGATTATTTTCAAGTGAAGAAAGATTGCATGAGTTGGAAGAAGAACATGAATATTAAATGCTTCATTGTGTGATTTTATGAATTTAGAAGAAAAGGTGAAGAAACGATTGATTTAAAAAGTAGATGTATACTTTACTACAAAAGCACAAATGGAATGGGATTTACTATAAATAAAATGTGGAAGAACAATATGGAGATTGATCATGTATCAAATGATGGGTACGGTTATTTATTTAACTCAATGGAAAATATCAAATGCAAATAATTCAGGTTTATGCCCAAACAAGTTGTTAATGTGATGAAAAAGTAGAAGATTTTTATATGAATTTGCAGAATGATTTTGATCAGACCAAGCAACATTTTTAAATTGTAATAGGAGGTGAGAGAGGACACAGACTTGTAGAGTTTGTAGAAAAAGAAAAACTATATGGTATAAATTGTTTCTTTGAGAAAAATGCTTAACAGAAATGGTCATGCATACATGAAGGTGTAGCAGAATAGGATATTTTGATAAACAAATTATATATTTCAAAAATTCAACACAGAAAGTGATAGCTGATTAGTGAGATGTAAAATATAATGTTAATATAAAACTAGACACACAAATTATTAAGAAATTAAGTGTTTATCACTGATATTCCTAACCGTCAGAAACATTCCACAAAATCATTTAAAAATATTACCAGATATTGAAGACAGTTTAGACTTAAATGTAATTAATAAGATAAATGATACACTATTTAAAACTGCAAAAAGCAGCAGTTTATTAATACATTTTTTACTGAGATAACAATATATGAAGAAAAGAAGGAATATGAAAATTTTTTAAATGATCTATTAAAAAGAATTGAATATCTAGAGTTTTGTGAAATGGTTCAAGAAAGAATTAATAATGATATAAGAAAATATAAACATGAATTGACAAGGAAAACTATTGAAGAAATTAAGTCTTAAAAGTATAAAACATTATTTTGGTATTGCAAGGAATGTTGTTTCAGTAATAAGAAGAAAATATGGAATTATTATTAAAAAGCGAGATGACATCATGAAATATGTGGAAGAGTTCTATAAAAAATAAAATATTCTCTACAATTATTACATCTGAAGTGCCTAGCATTTTCCATAAAGTGAGACATGTAATTAAATTTATGAAGAAGGGAAATGCTCTAGGAAGTAATGGAATTATGATTGATATCTTAAAAGAAGCAATGCAAAACTAGAAAAATTGTTGACAAAATTATGCACCAAATTATAAAGATATTCCAGATGATCAGAATGCAGTATATTATTAATGTTTAAGAAAAGTGATAAAGAAGATATTAGAAATTATAGTCCTTCTTTTACCAAGCACAGTGGAGAGAAAAATTGTAGAAAGGTCCAATGATTATGAATTGCCATTATGCTACAGATTTATGGTTTATGAAAAAGTATTTGATTTTATCAGCATTTCTACTGTGATTTATCAAAATATGGACCCAGGATATTTATCAAAAAATGTTGATCCTAAGATTATCATTGGAAAAGGTGTATATCAGTGTAACTTTTCACAACAGTTTTATAAAAAGTATTTTGTGAATTAAAATAAGAAACTAAGGAAGTAAAAGAAAATGGAGATTATCTAAGTCATCTAAATTTTGCAGTTGTTCTGATTATTTTTGCAAATAATGCTTTCAAGCTTCAGGAAATGTTGCAAGAATTATCAGATGAAAGTACAAAAATGGAATTAAAAATAAATGCTAAAAATACTAAAATAAGGTTCAGTGGATTTTCTCAGAAGAAAAAATAAAGATTGACATTCATGATTTAGAAAAAATTGACAGCTACAAATATTTTGGTCAGATTATTACAATAGGTGGAAACATAATGGATGAAATTAGTCATAGAGTTAAATTTGGATAAAATAGTTTTAGTTGAAATAATATTAAAATAAAATATGTCTATGTTTGATAAAGAGTTTTAATAGATGTGTTTTATTTATTCTTACTTAATGGATCTGAGACTTATAGGTATCATATAACAATTTAAAAACTTCAGACCACTTATTGAAGTAGTGAAAGATGTATATTAGGAGTAACAAGAAGAGATCAAAAACAAAATACATGGATGAGAAAAGAATTAAGAAAGAAATGATCCTGAGATGGATATATTTTTGGAAGAAGTGATAATAGATGATCAATTGATGTATTAAACAGGATTCCAAAAGAGATTATAAATAAGCCTGGAAAGGAACCACATTGTGAGATGGTTGGATGAAAGAAATAATTTTTCTTGGATGTTGTGGAGAAAAGAGACTAGGAATTAGAGAAAATGGATTAAACTTGGAGAGACTTTCATACAGTAGTGGATCAATAATGATTGAAAATGATGATGATATATATGTATATAATCATTGTAAAATAAAATTAATTTTGAGAATCAAACATTACAAATAAACCAAGTTACTGTAAAAAAAAAAAAGCCCAATGCTATTTATATTTTACATCAGTGTTAGTTTTGATCTATTTAGATGTTTTTCTTTGTTTTTAGCATTCAATATTAGACATAATACTAAATATGTATATATATATTTTTCAGTGACCTCTCCATGATTTTATGTGATCCTTATGCTGTAAATTTTTTAGCATCATCAGCTGTTAAAACTTTAATTCATATTGCAAATTCTGAAGGTTTACCAAGGGTAAGATTTTTAATTTTATTGTTGTTTTTATTTTATAAATAGATTTTAGCTACTTTTTAAAATTTTTTCTTATGAAATTAATCCTGAAAATAATGTCATTTGCTGATAAAATTAAGCATGAATTCATATTGAAATTCTTTTATTATACATACATTTTTGCTACTTAGATAATAGAATGAATATAGAATCATTAAACAAAGGAAAATTGAAACTATATATATACAATGTATATTAAAATTAATTTATATATATATATATATTTAATTTATATGATAACAATCGAATCTTAGTAAACTAATAGAATCTACAATATGCTGTCAATCTATCTTTTATCTAGAGAGATTGCCTTAACAATAGATTGTAGATTCTGTTAGTATATTAATCTGGCTCCTGTCATATGAATTACATTTGGAAACCAGGTAGCTATTGGTAATTAGTTTAATATATATATATATTACAGGTAATATTTGTTTAAATTTACAACTATCTTTTAATTGTTTTAAAGGCGTGGAACATTTGTAATGAGGAGTTGTAAATGCCTTATTGAATTAGTTCTAATTATTGCTAATTCTAAAAGACTGGGAAATCAAACTGCCAGATTAATAATTTTGTATTTGAAATTCAATTTTTTTCCTATAAAATTGCAAGTGAAAAAAGAGAAAAAAAATGGAAACAAACTTTAATTACTGACTTTTTAAAATGCATTTAATTGGATTTTATTGTGTTTATGTAAATGTTATTAAAAAGCTAATTGAATTTAAATGCAAGAAAGCATAAGAAAAACAAAATTGAGCTCTAATTTCTTTCCATTTTTGATAAATTACTAAATATTACTTCTGTTTATTATATGGAAAAAAAAAAAAAAAAAGTCATTAAATTTTTATTTAGCTTCAAAGGCTTTATTCAAAAACTATGTTACATTTGTTTTAAATTTTCACATGTATAGGATAGTGTAAGAAAAAAATAAGAAAGTTACAGGCTTGTCATGTTGATTACATTATTGTGGAGCTTCACATTGTGAAGAATTTTTAACAAGCATTATATAATATTAATTTCTATCTGTATACATTATTTAAAGACACATTTCCTAAAAATAAATTTACCTGTTTATTGGCATATTTCTAACCAGGTATTGGGCTATTGGTTGATTATAACATTCCACAAGCTGAATCTTTTCATGTGTGCCCAGGTAGCAGCAAAAATATCTAGTGGTGCAATCTTCTTATCTCTGATTCTTAGGTACTCCAATTTGTTTATTACTGTGTTTAGATGTTGCCTGCAATTGTAATTGCAGACAAAAATCCATCTTGTATACCAGTGCATAAAGTGCAATGGTAGAGACTGTTATGCTGGGGAAAAACTTTTTGGAAGATTAGAAAAATAGTTCATAGTTATAAAAATTAAGTTTTACTATAATATGTGGAATGTTATGCAAATACATATTTAGTAGATATTAAATTTAATAATTCTTGCTCAACCTTTATTTACATAATACTCTTTTTATTTTTTGATACATATAGTATATGTTTTAAATTATTAGGTTTATAATAGGATATTTTATAAAATGTTTAATGAGTAGAATTAATATCTATAATATATATAACTACTGTATATTGCTAGGGAGATAAATTTATTATAGTAAACAGAAACTCTGTTAGTATTTAATTATATCTGCCAACGCCTCCCAGCATTACAAAAAATAATTACAAATAAATGATAAAAAATATTAGAAATTTACAGCATAAAATGTTTAAATGTATTGAAAGGAAAGACCTTTTCAATTGTCACGCAAAAATAATATCCAAAGTCTTGCAAAAACTCACATTTAACTGCCAACGAGGAAAAAAAAGTTTTATTTTATGTACAGTAGCTGGAGAGATCTTAACTCTCAATACATTAACACACATATATAAAATAAATGATTGAATGAAAACTGTTGTGTATTTAGCTATGAAGCTGACTACCAACATTTATCACAAAAATATTAATTACCCAAAACGTTATTAAATAAGACTAAATTCATTTATTTACTTATATATATATATACACATCAATTAATATTTTACTAAATAATGATCCTTAGTTACTTTTTATACACATTAACAATTAGTCCTTGATTTAAAGTTCTAAATCTCCAATGCTATAATTGGCGCTAAGCAAACAAATATTGCCATTGCAATAGTGGTAGACCTAAGTGAATACTAAAAGTTTATACTCACAATATTTAAAGCACAATCCTCATTGGGCCTTCTCAGACACACACAAATAATAAAAGACAGCTGGTTATCTTTCACTGTCAGAGGCATGGGCTCTGGGACACTTCCATCATTGCAGAAAAGTTTAGGGTTACTTTTCCCTCACTTTTCTCAAAGGTTCTTATGACAGCAACAAACAACAGCATGCAATGAATAGAGAAAAACTGATGACGGCATTCCAATGTAAAAGTAAATCCATTTTACTAATGCATTTTTACAGTGACAATAAGGATCCGGCTTCTAATTATGATCATTCGCCTTCCACAGAAATTAGCTTCAAATATTTATTTAATTTGTTTTCTACTAAAATAGTTTAATAGTTCGATTTTAACAATACAGTTTTCTTGCAATTTTAAATCCACGAGTTATATCCAGCCTTGAAAATAATCATTTACATTATTTTTCGGCAATCTTTTATAGAATGCTTTTAACTTACATTCTTTATCTGTTTAAGTCTAATTTATCTGCAAACCAATCTTTCCTCATTGAATTCGCCTTCCACAGAAATTAGCTTCAAATATTTATTTAATTTGTTTTCTACTAAAATAGTTTAATAGTTCGATTTTAACAATACAGTTTTCTTGCAATTTTAAATCCACGAGTTATATCCAGCCTTGAAAATAATCATTTACATTATTTTTCGGCAATCTTTTATAGAATGCTTTTAACTTACATTCTTTATCTGTTTAAGTCTAATTTATCTGCAAACCAATCTTTCCTCATTGAATTAGACTTAAACTTAAATTATCAAAATAAAGTTTCTTTTATTTTTGCAGAATTTATTTTTCATTATTTTTTAAAACTTACATATCTATTTATGTTTCCATTAATTATTAGCAATCTTTTTATTGCTTTTTAAACTAGATATGTATTTACATTTCATTACTGTTTTTTCTCTAAAGTAAAACTTAACTTTATAACTTATAGCTCTTGAGTTACTAAAGCCTAATATATTTTTTACAAAATATAGCATAAGCTAAATAAAAGTTAACATTTTCTTAACTCACTAATAATTATTGCTTATATTTGTAATTAAATTAATCAGCATTATTCTTTATCTCTGACTTCGGCCACTTAGTTTACCTTAGGACCTCTGTATATTAAGTGTAAAAATGACATTGTCTGTTTGTGCAATCATATTTCCAAATTTTACTTGCAGTAATCCTGCTTTAAATTTTTTTTTTTTTAATTTACATGTGCATATGTTTTCTGGAATAAATAATATGGTAGTTTGCAAGTAGTTGCTAATGCTAATAATAATAATGAATATATAAGCTCTTTTTTACTAAAAAAAAAATTAAAAGCAATTTACAAAAGTAAATACCTATTCCTGAAATAGAAGTTAAAAAGGAGTGAGAAACAATAAATTTCATTCTCTTTATAAGAGAGAATATATTTGTTAATAATATTTTTAAAGGAATAAATATGTTGGTAGAGAGAGACCTCTATATACTAGCAGTTGAATTAATTAGGTTGACTAGAATTTGGACATGTGAAATATGTCAATATGAACAATGTAAACATACTGGAAAGAATTAAATCATAAAGGATATTAAGTTTTAAGTGCAGAAGGATTAATCTCCATGATAGTATCCAGGAAAGAGATAGAAATCAATATCTAATAATGATAACAAAAAATATTTATAATATGTAATAAATAAAATGACTATCAAACATTTAAAGTTTGTAGAATATGAGAAACTATATCTTGGTTGCAATTGAGAGCAGATGTAAAAACTAAATAAAAGGAAATAAATTTTGCATGTAATATTTGAGTTTATCATAATTAGCCTATGTGTGTATATTTACCAGTTGCAAATTTTCTAATTTTGCTTATAGTATGTAAAAGAAACAGCGATTTAATAATTGTTTTGCCTTAATAATAAATGATGAACAAAGAATTAAACAAACTTCCTTATTTGAAACCTTTTTAAAATAATTTTATATTGAGAACTTATATTTATTTTACACACTTGTGTGTGTGTGTATATATATATATATATGTAAGTGCTATGAATATATTATTGAATATTAATGAATCATTTGAAGAAGTATGATGGGAATTAAACCATCTGTTATTACATATATTAGAAATGCTTTATGTAGGATTATTATCTTTTTACATTTTTTTTTAATTAGAAAATTTGTGTATGCGATATTTTTTTGATAAACTTTTATTATTATTTATGATTTTATATAGAATAATTTCTACATAACTATTACATATTATAATGTAATTTGTCAGGCTGTTGCTATTTGTAATATATTACAGTATACCAATTTTATGACATATATAAAGATGATTACATAATAAATTTATAATATAAAATATTATAAAAAAGTTTATTATTATTTAATACTTTGATAAATATTTTTTTATAACTTTAATAAAATGAACGTTAACTTGAAGGACCAATAATCAGATTGAAATTATACTATTTTAGTCATGTCACAATATGATTTTATTCATTAGGAAAGTAAAAGAAGAGGACAATTTGCAATAAAATGGATGGATTTCACCATAATAATAATAAATATACCTTTAACTGATGATAGGGCATTCTGGATAATCACCCGAAGTTGATGTCGACCACACCTAAACTTTAAAACTGTTTTTTTTTTTTAAAATATTAATATAATAATTATGAAATTTAAGGCTTAATATTTATATCTTTTTTTTTAGGACAATACAGTTTTAATTTTGGAACTTCGCATGTTATCTCTTGGTGTTCGAGCTTGGGAAATGATTGACAGTCAAGTCTTTAGAGAGCCCAAATTGGTAAACAAATGTTTGACCTTAAAGTCATTTTATTTTATTTTTATTTTATTCTGAAATAAATTATTTTTATTTTTGTTACTCTTATTGCAATTTATTATTAATAACATTTTTAAATTGTATTTTATAACATTTATGTCTGTTTCTAATGTCTTGATGTTTATTGATAAATTAATCATTTTTACTACTAGGTCAAATAAAGTATTTTCAAGGCCATCTTCATTTTTGATGGATCTTGTTGCTCGAAACTCAATAAAGCACACACAGTCTTAATTAATTTCTGAACCCCTTTCTCCACACTTATTTCAAGTTAAACATAAACACTGCATTTGTGATTAAAAAAAAATCAATTATTTTGTGCATTTTTTAGTACAGAATAAATAAATAAAAGTATTTATTATAAAAATTATATCTATTATTATTTACTTTTTACAAATTAAGATTGTAATCAAAGATATTGTTTTTATTTCAATCTTAATTGATTGTAAAATTCTTTTAAGATTAAAAGTAAAATAACAAGTATTAAATCAAGTTCGTTTACAATGTAGTATTGTTAAGATTTTTAAAAAACCAGCTTTTATAGACAAATTAAAAATTTCATATATTTTTTAAAACAAGTTTTTTTAAAAAAAGAAATCTTTTATAATCAAAATTTGTTTATTTTAATTTTAAAAAATCATTAAAATAAATGTAAAGCATATTTATACCACTTTCTTGGATGCATTATTGAAAACATATTGAAGAGATATCAATATTTTTTAGATTTGATAATGAAATTTCATCCACTCGCTGCTCTGTATTTAAGAAATTAGATAACTTACTTACATAAGTAATATATATTAAGACTATAATCTTAAGACTATGCGCCTAAAATGCGGCAGTAGGGACCTCTACTAATCTAAATACAAGATTAACAACTTTAAAAGACAGGAGCAGCCTTTTATCTTCAAGCTAATTTCTAAATATATAGGTGAATCTAAAGTATTTTGATTTGAGAGCATGAAGCTATACAAACTAGCATACGCGAAATCTTTCAATTTATGAGTCAGTATGAAGTTCTTATAATTAGAAATCTTTTAAAACAATGTAAAATTGTAATTAATAATTTGTTCAACGCATACTCATTACATAAGTAATATACATTAAGGCCTTAAGACTATGCATCTAAATTGCTACAGTAGGGACCTCTACAAATCTAAACACAAGATTAACGACTTTAAAAGACAAGAACGGCCTCTTATCCTTTAAATTGTTTTAAAATATTTCTAATTACAAGAACTTCATACTGACTCATAAATCGAAAGATTATGCATATGTTAGTTTGTATAGAAATTGTGAACTTAATCAGTGAAGTAGTTTAATAGCTTTACGCTCTCAAATCAAAATGCTTTAGATTCACCTATATATTTAGAAATTAGCTTGAAAATAAGAGACCGCTTTTGTCTTTTAAAGTCGTTAATCTTGTGTTTAAATTTGTAGAGTCCCTATTATCGCATATTAGGCGCATAGTCTTAAGGTTATAGCCTTAATATATATTATTTATGTAATGAGTATGTGCTTTACAAACTATTAATTATAACTTACTTACAATATTTTAATGTCGTATTGCATTGACAATGATTTCTATCAAATGTATCAATTTGAATAAATTCTATTGAATATAAATATATTAAACCTCAGTTTAAAATTTTTTTAATTTAAATAAAAGCATTTAATGGAATCAAATCACTACACAAAATATATAGTGTCCTCTCATGCACATTACTGAAAACTTATTTTAAATTTGATATCAAAATATTTGAAATTTCATTTACCCACTGCTCTGGATTTAAGAAATTTGGTAATCTAAACTAAAATATTTTAGAATTATATTGCATTGCCAATGATTTATATCATATGTACCAAATTTTAACAAATTCTATTGTTTTAAATATATTAAACCTCAAATTAAAAATTTTATTCTAACTTAAATAAAAGTGATTAAAAATAAAAAATGTTTAAAGTGTATACGAATATGTAAATAAAATATTTTTATAAATGGGAGGATAAATAATAAGAAATTAAATAAGTGAATGTAATTGTTTCGTTACGCAAATTTTTTAAAGTTCATCTTTTGATATATAATTTATCTTACTTTTTTGTTAACACTTAATGGGTGATAAGTAATTTTTTTATATTGTCTAAATTTAAAATTACAGTAATATTCTATATCTGAGTCTATATTGATTCCAAATCTTAGTGCAGATATCAAAATGTATTTACTTTAATGAGCACTATATAATATATGATATATACATATTGTAATGGTCAGAATGAGTAGATAACAGCAAAATCACCACTAGAGTAACTTATACCACCACAACTCATTCCAATCCCGCGTAGTATTTCACTTTAATTAACTCCATGATTAGGGAGAGACTCTTAGAATTAGATTATAACTATATGACCTCCCTTTGGTAAAGAAGATACCTGAGGCAATATATATGTGAAAATACAAATACTTTATTAGTGATACATTACAAACAAAAGAAATGAACACTGCTTAATTGTTTCTAGATCTATAAGAGATGGTGGAAATTATATTAATTAGTGATTATATGTGTCAAGAGTTTCAATCTATAACATATATATATATATATATATATATAAGGGACTACATGACACATTTAATTTGTGATTGTATATGTACAAGGAATTTCAATACACACAAATATATATTTTGGAGGGTAGATTTGATGATCTCTAGGGCAGGCTTGACTATACGCAAGAAGACATTATTAGGTTGCTAAAGTAATAATCCGATGATGAGACAGACTGGAACTATGCTTGCCTCTATGAGGCTAAACCCAAATCTCTATGAAATAAATGGATTATAATAGGAAGGAATGAGCATCTTCCCATGATCATTAATAAATTTCACCAACAGGCAGGAATGATCCACTGACTGGTTTGAAATAAGAGGAATATCCCTGCATTTGCATGGTTCATATTCAAAAAAGACCCGGTAAATTAATTTTCTCCAAAGCAGAGAAATGCATCTGCTGTAGGAACGACATACAATAAACATGAAGTTTGACAACTCAGTAATACCAATTTATATAAAATAACGAATAATTGGCCTTAAATTTAAATATATATATAAAATAAAACGTGAATGGTCATGTCATAAGATTACAATATGCAAATGTGTATTAGATGAGGCTAAATCAGGGCCTATGCAGTTATATATTTTAAAAAAATTCTGCCGATAAAATTATTTCTTGCTTAATTGGAGATCTGTCCCATAGGTCTTACAGATGTAAGGAAATATTGATATGACAGCCTGAAATGATAATATATTAAACTAAATTGTATTAAGTTTTATAGAATTAAACTATCATATCTACAGTATACATATATATTTGCCCCCTTTTAAAATAAAGTTTTAACTTTTAACTTCTTAACACTCGATTTTAATTTTTAAAATTGAAAGTTATTTATAAATCAATTATTAACGAAAGAAAGCAGAATATTAAAGAGGCTTTTAATATTTATCGGTAAATTGAAATTTATAGTTAAAATAAATCACTATTTTAACAGACCTTCGAAGGATTTTGATAGACAGTAAAATATTACACTGAACTTCCTGGTATAGTTCATAGGTCTTCTGTAATAGTGTTTTTGGATATTGGCTAGCTGGTCACTCGGTGACATTATATATTGGGGGGTTTCCTTTTGATGGCAATGGCATGGTATGTCAGTAACTTGGATCTTCAATTATAGGCAAGGACTTTAGCAACATCACATTCTATAAGTACTGTGGGGACTCCATACTCATGCTCCTCTGGAGATGGCCAGATAAATTGACGCACTCTACTCACTGATCATAACATGATGAAATCTATAACAGCTTAGAAAAAACTTTACAAGAACTAAAATTCTTCTGTGCTCCTGTATATATCCCTCAAAACAAAGGCAGCCGAATGTTTTCAAATTGATTAATTAATTTTAAAACTTCGAGAAAATTCTTTTCTTTACTATCCAAAATTTTTTACTAATCATAATCTTAATCAAGTTTAATTTTAAAATTTTACTAATTGCATTTTTTTAAAAAAATTCTGAATACCTTTGGTTGTCTCTAATCTCCCTACAGTTCTTGTCATCTTTTATGATACACTAAAATATAAATTCCGAAATTAGATTTTAATTTATACATTCTTTTGAACATCAGCCATAGACTGGAATTATCAAGACAAAAATTATATACATGGAAAGAGAGGATAGAAAGCAGAAAATAAAAGAGGCCAGGGCAATAGCAAGTGACCATTTTCGATAAATAGAAAGGATACAAGTATCGCTATCAAAGAAGTAGGCTATTTGAATAAATTTTAATTTGCTGAATAGCTAATTAATCATGACATATACCAAGAAATCTAGAGTCATATTGCTTTAACCTATGAATATGATATATCAAAAGCATACTAGACAGTAATAACACTGAGTATTTTTATAAATTATTTCTGTATAAAATCGTTCATTAGATTAACCCAAAAAAGAAAGAAATAATTTATAGCTGAATAATAAAATAACAAAAAGAAAATTTTCTACAACTTCCAATTATTTTATCAAAGTCTACAATTAAAAAAAAATTATATAAATTTTTGAATTTTTTTAAAACTGTTTTAAAATAATTTTTCATTTCAGTTTGAACATTACAAAATTCAAGTTTTGTATGTTGCCAGAAAGTGTAAATATTAAGAATTGTAATAAAAATGAGAAAATAGACATTGCTATTAAAAAAAAGGAAGAAAAATAATAATTTTTAGTAATTATTATTTTCATAAATTCTAAATTTTGCTAAATAAATTTTAAAATTACATTTTTATTAACAGGATCGTTGTATTCCTCATAAAATTATAATAATATTATATAGCCTGACTTGCTTAAGATGATTCATTATTCGAAAACATCAAAAAAAAAACAAAAAAAAAAACAACATCTTGATACCTTTCATTTTTACACTATAGTGATCCCAATTGTTCATAAACCATATAGCATCTATAGGAAAAAAATTTCCCGGATAAAAAATGATTAAATAATATTTAATAATATTTTTTATAATTGAATATTATAAACAAAACCAACTGAAGATTTTTCCAAAATGTTGTAATCTATTTATTGCTAGAGCTATTTGTCGGGAGAAAATATTGAATGAATTAAAAGTGATTTTATTAGAATCGATAATATAAGTCATGAACAAATCAATTAAGGCAGCCACACAAAGGATTAAAATAATATCTAAGAAATATGTAATTCCAGAAGAAATTAAAAATAAATGTGCATGTATTACATTAAAATGGAAAAGTAAATATAATAGAAAACTGCATTTCTTGGCTATGAAACAAGGCCAAAAAATTGAACATAATAACCAAGACAATTAGGTTAATTTATCCATTCAACAAACTCCAGAAATAATATGTAATATATTAAGTAATGGATGTAGATTTGTAAGTGGAAAATGGAAAAATTTTAAAATGGAAATCATGTTAAACATTGAAACCAAATTTGTGAATGAACCTACAAAAGATAGTATAATTGAGAAAATGATAGAATAACCAATGCAATATCAAACACATGTAATAATAGATGGTGTATATTAGCATAAATATTTGAAAAAAGATTTTAATAAATGAATTTTATCAGCTTTTACTCATGGAAAAACTTGACAAGAACTAATAATAGATCATATGAATAAAAGATAACATACTCTGCATAAGAGAAAATAAGAGAAACTGTATGGTATTAATAAATAGAGAAGAGTATTGAACAAAACTAGACGTATAAATTAAAAATCTTAAATTTATAGATATAGTTTCATATCTCAAATATATGAAAGACAAATTTATTACAGCAATCCTTAGTAAGCACTGCAAAAAAGCATTTACAAAGATGGAATATTTTAAGATATATTCTTCAGCCATAATTATTCCAAGAATCTTTGGGAATATCAAATTACACCCCCCCCCCTCAAAAAAAAAAACTGCTAAAACCATTGCTACATGAATGACTGAAGATTTGGTACTCAGTGCCTATTCAATCAAGTCATCATATGAACATGAAAATTGTTGTCAGTAACAAAATCACATCACTAGATGTAAAAGAATTATATGGTTCAGAGCCTAAAAGAGAATCTATTAAAGTTTTTGATGAATTGTTGAATAGCATTAATTATGACCCTCGCAAAAAAGAATAGATATACTAAAATAGATAGAAAAAGTTCATGACAGTAGCAAACAAAATATTATAAGTTAAACCATGGATGGCAATGGGGCTTCCCATTAGTGGCATCATTAGCAGCTTATTCTTGGCAAAAATTGAAAATAACAATATTTCTACATTGACATGTTTATATGTTCAAAGGATATATACATTAATAAAATAGAGCAAGAATTAGAACATGTGTCAACACTTTCATGGACCATAGAATTAGAAAATAGTAACAGAGGAATTAAATTTCTGGATATATACATCCAAAGACAATTTAATACCCTAGACTACAGCATGCTGCTTAAACTTATAAACATAAGAGGAGTGATCCACTCCAGTCAATAACTCTAATTTCACATAAATACTTGGGACTTAGAGGTTTTCTGTATAGAAATCACAATTTGTCTAAATATGAGTATGATAAAAAGAACAATATTGAGGAATATATAAAGGACTTACAAAATATAGAATAAAATTATAACAAAATCATTAATATTATAAAAAGGTTTTACAACAAAATCCTCTGCCCCACTCAATAAGAGAAGCCAAAAAATGGATTAGTCTCCCTATAAATCCCAAAAGGCGCATGTAAATTTAAAAAGATTTGCAAAGATAAAAATTCGACATAAGCTTTCACATATCTTCATCACTGGAGCAGTTAATTAACAATTCCAAAAACAAATTTGTCGAATGAATCTGCACATCAAGTAGTCTATAAAGTTAAATATAGCCAATTTGCATGTGATTTAGCATATTATGGGGAATCGTCAGGTCAACCTGTCAATTAGATTGGCCCAACATAGATATGTATACAACAGGCCCCTTAAAAATAAAGAATATTCACCAACCATGAATAAAAAATCGGCTATAAATTTGAATTATCAAATGCAAAAATTATATGCATGAAGAGAGAAAATAGCGGAAATTAAAAAAGGCCTGAGCAATAGATACAAGCATTTCTTTATCAAAGAAGTGGATGATTTGAATAAATTTTAATATGTTCAATAACTAATTAATCACGATATATATATTGTAACGGACTACCTACTGACATGATTTCCAATTGGACACTCAATGGATCAAAATGAAACAGCGATAAAATGGAATATTGTTGCTCAAGAATATGGGAGAAGGTCTACACTATACCTGACCAACATTTGAGCTTGTCTACAAAAGTTGAGCTAAATTTCAAAATTTGGTCAAAATACAATTTAAAATGATATACCCAGAGCTCCCCCAACTTACAGGTCCTATTACACATCTCAGAGTTCAAACTCAGTGAAGAAATTTGCCTTTACCTCTCCTCAAGGATGGATTTAAACAAGGTGGCAATAATACGATCTCTATATAGGTCCATAATGGCTTTTCTACTAGTGAATATATTCTTAAGTCTTCAGATACCAATATCATGAACATATAAAAGATATGTGAACATGTACAATAGATATCTTGGTGAGTGGAGTATGAATGATGCTTGACAATCTAAAGACCAGAGAAACAAAATTTCCTGACTTCAAACAACAAATATTTATTAACAAAATATGGGTTCAAAATTTATAACAATTATAAATTAATGAAAATATGAACATGAATATCAAAGTTTGGGTATATATTTTTACTGTAATACAACTGGAAGTAAATTAAATATTAAGCATATCAATTAAAAAAAAATAATGCACAACCATAAAGAATAATGTAACTATTATCCTGAGAATCAACCTGTATTATTAGGTGTTTTATGTTTAATTAATTGTGTCATTTGGATGTGTATTAAACTTATGTCTATGGATTGCTAATTTATGTTCTATAGATAGAGGTCATTCATAAGACAGTTAATCATATAAACAGGAAAATTACTCATATGTAATTAATCGTTAGTAAGTAAAATGAATATTTAACTTTATATGCTAAATGCCTAATTAAATGTAGATGTTTAAAAATCTTACCTTTGTCCTTTAAGTCAGTGTCCAGACGTTAAGTCTAATGTATCCACTTATGATTTTATTTACAAACATATATAAATTATATATGCATACCTTGAGTTGTGTATTTATATATTTTTCTCCCTCTTATCAAAATTTAAGCATAATGGGTTCTTTAAATTTTAAGATTCTAAAAGAAAGAAAAAAAAAATTCTGCAAATGAGTAAAACGGCGAGAAAAATCGTAACTCAACTCTCAGTATAGACAAAATACAAATACAAAATATTCACAAGTATCAAAATTCAATGAGAACTTAGAATTCTTTGAAAATAAAGGGTTAAAATTTGTAAGAGCGGCATCAGTGTCTTTGGCAGATAGTGTCTTTCTTTTATTCATGCATGTTGAATGATTCCAAACTTCAACTATTTAGAACAATTCTCACAACAAAGTCGAACTCATAAAGTTCCTGATTTTGTGGCAATTTTTCTCCTGAATCCATGAGAACTTTCTTTTAAATCATTCCACGCTTGCTTGGGCACTAGGCATACCGATGGTTAAACTTTATCACCATTTGATGACCCGAAGAAGGCACAAAGATCCTGCGACAATTGATTTAGCAAGATTGCATTATTATATATCCAAATAAATATAGTTTTACTTCTCACTATAGAAGATATAAATTAGTATTAAAGTTTATTGGCTTAACGTTTTCGAGGATCCATGCCTCATATTCATAGCCTTCATAAAATATATAATAAAATATATGCAAATACAAATATTCAAATAAGCTAGTATTACGTAGCCCATTTTTTCGAGATCTCGAAACAAGTGTCTTTCCTATTAATGGCATGGATGTTTCCATTAATGTAAAATGCCTCCTTTATTTTTCTTTTGTGATCATTTGATTCTGAGCACAATATTATGGGATTGGCAGGTGTGAAGTTGTGTCCAGATTGTTTAGCATGCTCCAAAAATACAGAGAATGTGTTGCTGTTCTTCTGAGCTCTGTTAAATGTGTAAAGATGTTTAGCCAGTCTAGTATTGATTGTAGCTTTTGTTTCACCATAATATATAGCGTGGCATCCGGCCTCTAAAGAGCACATTGATCGATCATTCACCCCACACGTGGTGTACTCTATTGCCTGCCCTCAGGCCAGATGCTACGCTATATATTATGGTGAAACGAAAGCTACAATCAATACTAGACTGGCTCAACATCTTTACACATTTAATAGAGCTCAGAAGAACAGCAACACATCCTCTATTTTTGGAGCATGCTAAACAATCTGGACACAACTTCACACCCGCCAATCCCATAATATTGTGCTCAGAATCAAATGATCACAAAAGAAAAATAAAGGAGGCATTTTACATTAATGGAAACATCCATGCCATTAATAGGAAAGACACTTGTTTTGAGATCTCGAAAAAATGGACTACGTAATACTAGCTTATTTGAATATTTGTATTTGCATATATTTTATTATACATTTTATGAAGGCTATGAATATGAGGCATGGATCCTCGAAAACGTTAAGCCGATAAACTTTAATACTAATTTATATCTTCTCTAATTAACAATTATAAATAAGTGTTTTTTTGTTTTATATCCAAATAAGTAATTATAAATAGGTTTTTTTTTTAATGTTCATGTTATAATATTATAGAAACGCTCTCATATGCAGCTTGTATACATATATATATATAAGACGGA
The DNA here is from genome assembly GCA_028023455.1 of Epiperipatus broadwayi. Lineage (NCBI taxonomy): Eukaryota > Metazoa > Onychophora > Udeonychophora > Euonychophora > Peripatidae > Epiperipatus > Epiperipatus broadwayi. Next base: position 16,152,064 of record JAQFVV010012396.1, read on the forward strand.
TTATAATAAATCTTACTTTAAAAGAAATGCAATCTAATATTTTTAATTCTATTTCATATTTTAATTAGACTGCTTTTTTGTTACTTTTTGAAGCATTTTATAATGATTATGCGATTTTTACAGTTGATGAGCAAAATGTAAATTTTCCAGAATTTATTTGAACGAAAATTCATAAAACTTAAATAAAGAATATATCTTTTTTTTAAAAAATATTTTGCGTTTTGCTGAATCCATAGATAAAATGCAATTCAAGTTATTAAACTTTTTTTTTTTTTTCCTTTTTTAAAGTAAATAAAGTAGAATCATGATAACTAGTATAATATAAAAAAAATAATGTTCTTATTCTAAAACTTTATTTTCTGCTGGTTTCCATTTCTTTCAACCACTAACTGTTGCTTAGCCTTTTCACGTTCAAAATCAACAAACTTATACTCTTTTTTTTTTTAAAAAAAAAACTTGTTTGCTAACATGACTTGACTTCAGATTATTATTATTTCTGTCATATCATGATTGAAACTATTAAATCTACAATGTATAAATGTGTATTTGTAGATATTCTATTTCACATTTATTTTAACAAAACAACAAATAAATTTATTCCTTTCTAAAGGTATGGTCATTTATATATATATACATGTCTCAAGATATCCTAAAAATTATTCACCGTGTTTTAAAAGTTGGCTGCCTATTTAATCTTCATAATCTTAGCCTGTCATTCCAAAACATCCGTTAATTTTTTTTTTTCTTTTATAGGGATTGGGCATCACCTTACAATACTAATAACAAGAAATCTAGAGCCATATTTCTATAAGCTACGAATATGATGTACATGATATATTGAAAGCATGCTAGGCAGTAATAAAGCAGAATATTTTTATAAAATTTATCTTTTCTGCATGTGTATTCATTAACCGTCATTTATTTTATTATTAAATACAGTGTTAATGCAACTTAGTTTGAAGTATTGAGTTGATGATGCACAAATGTTATTTGATGATTGAATTACAAAAAATTCTGAGCTGTGAATATTTGGTTCTGTGGTTAGAGTAGCTTGCTGATAGTATACAAGATTTGTGGATAAATGGAATCCCAGCAGTGCATGAAGTTGTGGAGATTGTTACTCAACCAAAGTTATGGTCATCTCTAGCAAAATTGTATAATTAAATAAATTATTAAGAAATCTGAGAATTTTTTTTAATGCTATACATGTAATTCAGAATAAAAATAGCAAAAAGTGAAGCAAGGTTTGGCAACCTTAGTAGGGAAAACCTTATGATTTAATAAATAATAAAAATAGCAAAAGCAGAAAGAGGCTTGACCCATTTTGTTATATGTGGCTGCACTATTACTACACCCATAAATATGTTTCCGGGCATTTTTTTTTAATATTTATCATTAGTGAACTTATTTTTGAAGAAGATTGAAAGTTTTTCTTGAGTGGCAAAATGCTTTACATATATATTGACATCAGTGACGAAGCTTGACTTCTTTAGGAACGGAAGCACACTTCTTTTTTTTATAATGTTTTTATTTTACTTGCCACAACAATTTTTACATAATAGTGCCTAATATATATATATATATATTACATCTAGAAAAATTTGAAACTCTCTTATCTGTAAATCAGAGAATATATTATCAATATATTTTTATCTTCCAAATCCTTTTAACATTCTTAAAAGTTTTAACTGTAAATTAGATCTTAACATTGTTTGAACTTTTTATAATCAACAGAGAATGCATTAGTCAAATTTATTCTTTGCATATATAAAAACAATTCTACTGTTGGTAAAAAAATTGAAAGTGAATTTTTTAAATTGAATTTTAATTAAAGCTTTTGAAAGTTTTAGTGAATTTTTCTATGGAAGCACTCGTTCCGTTTAATACATGGACACTTCGTCCCTGATTGACATACATAATACTTTTTAAATTTATTTGAATATCTTATTTTTATTGTATATATGTATTTATATTAGGGAAATTTGTATTTATTTTTTTTTTCTGATAAATAATATATGCTCTGTTTAGATAATTAAATTACTTTGGATAGATAATTATTTTTATAGTTTATTTGAGCATATTAATTATTTTTTTATTCATCCATTTAAAATTTTAAAAAAATCTTTTTGTTCTTTTAGGATAGTAGGTTGATAACGAAGTACCTGCCCTGTTTAATGTCTTTTATTGTTGATGACCAGATCAGAACTGTATGTTCTAAATTAGGAGAAAATATTGATCTTGTTCCACCTCCTCCTCCAGATACTTATTTAGCTTTTCTGCAAGAAAATAGTGTTGCATGTGTTTTAGCAATGTATTATGCTCTACATGTTACCCGATTACGAGATAAACCAGCTCTTTGTCGAACTTTACCTCTTCTAGTGAACTGTGAAGGAGATAGAGCATTTGAGGATACATTTTTACATTCTTTTGTTTCAGTTTTGATACCATTGGGTGATGAGCTAGCCTCGGAAGATTTCTGTTCAATTGTATTTGATGAATATCTTTTGGTTTCGGCCTCTAAAGAACATGTACAAAGACACATTTTACGATTGCTGTGGTTTTTACATCATAAACTTCCACCTCCTAGATTAACATCTCTCATGAAAAATCTTCAACCTACTTCAGAGGTGAGTTTAAGTTTATTAATGATGTTTGTTTTGTTTTTTTAGAAATAAGTTTTTATTTTATTTTTAAAATCAGTCATTATTGAGTGTATTATTAAAAATAATTAACATTAATGGTATAATTATTTAGTATTATTAATTTCTTTACTACTATCATCTTATTTATCATTTTTTTTTATTTGAGCAATATCTTTATTTTTATCATCAGTGATATGCCAAAATGCACATTTCAAGCATCATAATCATATCACCTTCTCTAAGTCTTTCTACACTTTGTTATATACTTTAAATATTTATAACATCTCTTTTTAAATTAATCAGTCACTTTTTTTCTTTTTCTATCTCTTTTAATCTTTGTAATCTTTCCAACATGTTTTTCATAATTTTCTTTTTTTGAAATATATGTCCCATCTAATTCTTTTTTATTTTGTAATTTTATTGATAAATAGTTGCTTTTCACATATTTTTTAAACACTTCGACATTGTTAATTTTATTATTGTCATTAAGTGAGAAGTCTTGTTATATATTACTACTCAGAATTTCATTATTACTAATTACGTTTTTTATTTTCAATTTCAGTCAATAGAGGGCGTTTAAATGCTTATTCATAATGATGAAGCATCCAATTTATTCTTTTCAATTTCCTTCAGATCCACAACCTTAAAGCTTACAAGCTTTTCTTCTCTTAATTATTCATATTTCTATTTCATATAGTTATATTCCAAATAAAAATAATTTTCTATTATTAAAATTCCATTTATCATTAAAAATATCATTCTAATTTCTTTATTATTAAAACAAATTATAATACTTTCTGAATATTTAAAAATATTAACTTGGTCTGCAATTTTCTAACCAATGCTTTTAATGGTTTGATGTCGTTATCTATTTTAATTATATTATTTACATTTATTTCCATCCCACAACTTCACGAGTTTTATTTTTATCCTATATAACATTTTATTAATCTTATTCTCACTTCTTCCAAGTATTGCTAAAGCATCAGCATGCCAATTTGAATATATTCTTAAAAAGCAGAAAATACATATCCTACTTTCCTACATCTATCTAAAAAGACCTTTAAATCTAAGAAATAATTTCTTATTCATATTTCATTATAAATATTTCTCTTTTCATTCCATATTTTTTCTTTTCAAAATACTCACATATAATTCAATTTATTCTAATGAACGTCTTTTGAAAATCAGTGAAACAATGTTATCTCCCCTTCTTTTTTTTTTCTCAATATACCATTAGATCAAGTGTATCACCACCATTTCTAAATTCAAATTAATGCTCTCAAATTTTTTAATTATTCAACTGGAACTTCCCCAGTTATATTTGGCTTTAAACTATAATATGTGTTTGTGAATATATATTGAATGTAGTAAATTAACTAAATTGCATTAATAGATTTTTTTATTGTTTATGGCTTATGCTATTGAACAATGTATACTTATAAAAATATAGTTATGAAATCATTGGTTAATTCAAACCTTCATGTATATCTAGAAAAATATATTAAAATCATTAATTTTTTTCTGTTTTCCAACATATGATGTAAGATCTCAATAAAATTTACTGTGTAGCTTTAAAATTGATATGATTATTAAAACAGGTGCAAGCAGTTTGTCCTGATCCTAAATTAATTCCGTTATCAAGTTATTCATACAATCTTCAGGCAGAAAATTTAAAGTATAAATATCATTACTATTTGAAAGATTAAAATATCAGTAGAGTATTTTGAGAGAAAAAGATAAATTTAAAGCGAAAAATTATTGTCAGTAAATACTAAATTGCTACAATCTTTGTCTCTTAGATCCAATTGTCAAGTGAACATATTATCCATAAAATTTGCAATCCCAGATTTTATAAATGTTTTAATTAAGCGGATGGTGTTGTAATTCAAATAGCTTGTAATATTTGATTAGTCATCAGTGGTAATTTACTACTGCTTTCCACCTTATTTTTAATATATATATGTGTATTTCTTTTAAAGATTTATTATAAAATACAGTGATAAATTTTTATAATATTATGAAGTGTATTCATTTGATGATTGCCAAATCTCATTTCTTGTTAATTTAATGTATAAAGTTGAGTCATTTGTTTTTATTTTTAAGTTTCTTATAGTTATTTAATATATACCAGATTTGTCAAAAAATCATTAGTGTCTACAATTAACATACTATTGAGGTCATTAAAATAGATAGTTGTTGATCTGGTGTTAGATATCTATAGCTATATTATATATTAACTTGAATTCTCAACTTTAGTGTATTTGAATCTCAGATTATTAGCTTGCTTGGTATAAAAGAAGAAAAAATGACTTATACAAATTCAAGATTTTTTACTGATGAAGGTCATTATCCAGATCTAATGTCCATCCTGTAGGTAGGAAAATTTGTTACATTTAAGACCAGTTTGAAATGCTTTGATAGTTATTATTTTACAAGATAGTAAAATATTTTATAATCAGATGCATCAAGTCTATATTGGCAAATTTACTTAGTTTTTTTTTTTTTTACTATTATCGATTATCATATTGTTTATAATGTTTAATCAAAATGAAGTATAAAGAAATCATCTTTTAAAAAAAATTGAGTTTATTAAATTTGATATTAGGACGAAATAAATGCAAAGTTGAATTATCATTTTTAAATGTTAGTGCTAATGGTTCTCAAGATTGGGAAAATATTAAAAAAAAAAAGACAAATATGGAATAAAATATTTGGAAGTTTTCAAAGTAAATGAAAAGGTGGAAGTCATTTAAATTTTTTACATACCATTTTTATCACTTCGATTTTTGTAATCTTTTGATCTGCATTATTTTTTAGTTTTTCTCATTGTCCACATCATTTTTAGCTCATATATGTAGAAAAATCATCTGTCTATTAAAGGCAGAGTTTATATATTATCTCTTATCACACTTACTAAACCTCATCACTTCTGATTTTCATAAGTCCATAGCTACTTGTTTCCTTAAGAGACTATCTAATTTTCTTCCTACTTCTCACTTTCCTCAATCTCTTCATAATTCTTTTTGCTCCTATGTTTATGTTTGATATACCCCTTCCAAACCTTCCATTTTTTTAATATGCCATTTTCATTACAAAATATCACTATTGAAACAAATTAAAAAGGAAAGCATTAATGGTTTGATTGTCTATTATAAATATTTAAAATTTATTAAAAAGGGCCCTAACATACATTTTTTTTTAGTACAATGGAAGAAAATATTTAATGATTTTAGAAAATGATAGATATATTTTATTTAAATTAGAAAGATGAAGATATATAGATTGAAAAAGAATATTTGCATTAGAGCAGATATCATAGTATTAATGATTCTTATAAGTAAAGCAAAGGTAAAAATTATCCTTGGTTTTTGTGCAAAGCTAGTAATACTATATGATATAAAGTTTTGTGAAAGAAAATTTAAAAAAATTTAAAGTTTACTGATAAATTTTATTAATAATCAATTTATGCAGTAATTATTTATAAATAAATATTATTATTTATATATTTAATGTAAATTTATGTTACATTTGTCATAGCAGTCATTTTGGCACATCAGACCTCACATTGTAATAACCATCACATTGATAAAAACAATTTCAACATCCCATACTTGAATAAGTTGTGCTAGAAATTAAACTCTTTAAACAATTTAATTCTTTAATACATTTCTTTTGATTCAAATTGATGTTCTAAGGTTTATTAATTAATAAAAGAAGAAAGATAGTTAATGTTCTCATGTACGGAAGGAAAGCTCCTCAAAATAGGAGATTGGTGAAAAGTTTAATGCTAAGCATCCTGTCAGATTTCACACTGATCATAAGCTTTCAGGCAAATAGATTGCTTCATTTACATTGGATATATAATTATTTGAACTGATTGATTCTTCAAACAACCCTAAGTCTCATTTAGTTTGAAGAATCAGTTCCCTATTGTAATAATGAATGTACATAATAAAAAAGATAGGTTTATTAAATTCTCTTATATTTTCCATATAAATAAAATAAAACTTTAAATTATTATCATACTATTGTTGCATTATGGAATGAATGTAAGACTTACCATTTCATTAAAAATAAATGCAAAAAAAGATACAATAACATTATACATTTTAGGAATATTAAATAATATAAAAATACTTATTAGTGTTATATTAACAACTGGCTAAACATATAGGTTATAATCAACAATTGGAACATATCTATGTAAAATTTTTAATATAAATAAATGATTATTGTAGACCCATTTTTATGCTTTGTATTAATGCTAGAATAATGTAATATATTTTCTTTAATAAAATGGAAAATAAAAATACAATTGATTAACATTATTTAACCTGTATGTATATATAAGTTTATATTTTGTATTTAAGGATAAGACAGAGCATTGCTCATAACTTAAGTATGAATGCAATAGTATCCTAATGTAATAGAATTTCATCATTATATATGTGTTTTGAATAGTATAGATAAATAACTGAATTAAATATGTTTGGAATATAATTATTTTTTTAACAGTATAAAATATTGACATTGTTATACATTTTGCTTTTTTTTTTCTTGCTTTTTTCCCCCAGAATTCTGAAGCTGTAGAATCCCTCTATCAGGCTTTGACTGACAAGATTGAAGCATATCAACCCAGCCCTGCTCAGCAGCCAGAAATTATGGATTCTCCTTTAATGAGTGTACCTACACCTGCTTCTCTTTGACAAGCCATAGTTTGATTAAGTTGTATTTTAATTTAATCATTATGCTGTAGTATGTTCTTGATTTTAAGAATATATTTTTTAAAAAATATATAAAAGCATATATAAAAATAAAATTCATTTGTTGTATTTATGGTTCGATCAGTTTCTTGGGAGATTAAATGACCTTTTACCAAGGTAGCAGCTTGATCACAATAATTTTCTTCAATTGAACAAAATGAGATTTGTTTTCTTTTTTTTTTTTTTACTTTCCTCAATTGGAAATCCATTCAGAAATCTTTTCTTTTGAATCTATCATTATTATCACACACACAAAAAAAATAGTGAATTAACATGGTCATAATTTAATCCACAGTGAGATTGAAATAAATGTTCTATATTTTATGTAAAATTGTTTATTTCTCTGTAGTTAAAGATTATTTCAGAATATATTAGTCATTTTTTAAAATGTAGTTTATGATATTGCTTTAACTTATACTTCTATATTGATCCCAAGTATTTTATGGATTCATATTCATCAATATATCAGAACAAGTCCAGTATATTTTGAAAATAATTTGTTTAAAAGGGGATAAGGCTGTGGCTCCTGTAGATGTTAGACACAACCTTCACTGGTGATAAAGCATTATTTATGCTATAATTATATTTTTGTATTACCTAAAGAATCTAGATTAAATCTATGGTCTTTACTCTCCAATTAAGATTAGCTAGTTATCCATTTAGTAATCAATTACTGATTGGCTAGGCTCAGTTATCTAAAAAAAATTTTTTTTTGCTTGCTTAGAAATCCTAAATTCTTTTAATTAATTTCCAAATTTAATATAGATTCAATCCCAGACATAACAGACTAATGAATTAACCTCTGCACCCTAAAGATCTTTAATATGTTACAGTTTGAATTTATATATATATATATATCATTCTTTATTCATTTGTATACATCAAATACAGATCAAAATGTATTTACACAAATGCAAATGAAGGTTGTACTTTTCATAATAGTTTATATATTTACATTTTGTTTTGATTTTAAACATAATACAAAACATGCTAATAATAAAAAAAATTATATTTCAATAATATACTAATTATACACAATAAAAATACTGATTATATCATAAATATTTGAAATCCAGGCACTCTTCACAAACCTGGAGCTTAATTGTAAATATAGGGGATTTGAACTCAGACTTTCAAGCACCCACCAACTATCCACACTTTGTCACATAACTGATGTACATGACCACACATATGTAGAAAAGATATCACCAATATCTGTATTTCATGCTAAACCAGCACTCATCAGTTGGTCCAGATTATCATCTCTCACACACATATATATATAATCAGTGCTCAGTTTTTATTAAGATAGCAAACCTTTATACTTTAATGGGCAGGCTTCAATCTACTCCAACTTTTTTGCCATCCATATCATTGAAAATCTGATGATGGAAAGCCAACATTATTGCCAAGCTCGTGTTGACCTGAAGTCACTCTGACCCCTCATGTATAGGACCTTATCCATTTAAATACGTAGAAGAGAGATGGACAGGATACAAGCTGATATGTAAATATTTGAAAACCAGGCACTCTTCACAAACCTGGAGCTTAATATTATATTATATATTCATATATATTTTGTATTAGTTAATTTTTTCACTTTTTTCTCATTTTTAATATATTTTTTAATTTGATTTTTTATTTCTTTGTAATGTTGCATGTTAAGAACATAATATTTTTTTTATTCTAGTTTCATATTTATTCTAATATTTTGAAATTATGTATATATTAATTTTTTTAAAACGCATTCTAAACTTTTATATAAGGTTTTTTTGAAAGTATTATCAAATTTTTTTTCTCTATAATTATATATTCATAAAGTTGATAGATTAATAAAATATTATTTTGCATCTTCTTTTTTTTTATATATATATATTATTTTCTTTTATTAGGTCAGTCATTCTTTTTTGTAGTAATGATAATCTATTAATTTCAGAAAACCATAAAGTTTTCTCCATATTTCAGTAAAAATTTATATATAATAATAATAATATTTAAATGAAAAATATTTTTGGTTGTGTAGAATATTGTATTAAAATATCTAAATTTATAATTAATATGTTGATATAATGTATCCAAGACATTTTTTCATCATCACCATTTTAAGAAATTAATATATCTTAACTTGTTCTACTTTTATATATTTATTATCATTACATTTGCATTAGTATCATATATATAATCAAGTTTTTTTTTTTTTTAAAAAAAAAAAATTTATTAACTTTGTTTATACATGAACTACATTTTTAACACATCTTGAATAACTTTACTCTGCATTGCTGTAGAGTGGAGGCTTGAGATGACGGAGTAGGTTCTATGATTCTTCTTCTTCTACTAGGATGACTTTGGACCATGTTTCTTTATGCAGCCAGTCTGGAGCTAACATTCTGTTTCTAATGCTGATGCTCTTAATCAATGTTTTGGAAGGTATCCAGGATATTGGTTGTCATATTACTGATTACATGTTTGCATCTGGTTAGCCAGATTGCAAAGGAAAGATTGAGAGTCTGATGTTTGAGAATTTTCCGTTCTTGATTGAATGTTGAATCGAAAACAAGTCTGCATTTTGTTTTTTGGCTTTATTATTAATAAAATGTTTTTAGTGAGCTGAGTATCGGACAGTTATGAAAGATGTGTTGAATCGTTTCATCCTCCATAGCACATAAGTGACATCGCAAGTTAATTTTGGTGAATCCCCTTTTCCACACTAGAAAGTGACTGGTGGGTAATGAGCACAGATTTAGTTTTATAATAAAGTCTATATATTTCGGTTCTAAGGACCAATATTTTGCTTTCTTAATCATTATTCTGTTGTTTAAGCCAAGAGCATTTGGGAGTGCAGTAGGAGTGTTGATCTTGAGTATTCTGTTGTTTAAGCCAAGAGCATTTGGGAGTGCAGTAGGAGTGTTGATCTTGAGTTTGTACACATAGTTTTATAATAAAGTCTATATATTTCGGTTCTAAGGACCAATATTTTGCTTTCTTAATCATTATTCTGTTGTTTAAGCCAAGAGCATTTGGGAGTGCAGTAGGAGTGTTGATCTTGAGTTTGTACACATCCCAATATGTCTTTTTGTTATCAAGTGTGTTTTGTGCTAGGCTAATGCAGTTATTGACATGATTCCATATTTGTGTCATCCATATGCTGCGTTTAGGTAGTGGAGTGTCCGTGGGTGGAATAGTTAGTGTTATATTCAGGTGGGCAGATTTCAGGGAGAAGGTACACAGTGCTGTTAATGATTTTTGCAGGTATATTGTGGAAACTGAGTGAAGGCCAAGGCCGTTAAGTTCTTTGGGCATTTGTGTTTTTGCAATGCTTGGGCAACAACCTTTCCTTTCCATAGTAATTTAGAACATAGTGAGTTGACTGCCTTTTCAAAGGTTTTGGTGGGTTTAATAATTGGTAGATAATAGTTTAATCTGGAGAACACTAGCATATTGAGCAATGTAGCTTTGCCTGGAAGCGACAGTGAGATCCCAGAAAGTGATTTCACTATTTTCTTGGTTTTTTCGAGGATTGTGTTTTGGATTTCTTTGGTCATGGTGAATTTAGTTTTGGCTATAGGAAAGCCTAAGAAGTGTTGAGGTTTTGATGTGAATATTGATTGAATTATAGTTCCAGATTTAATTTTCCATATTGATGATTTACTGTTGTTGATTTGTAGGTTTTAATTTTTTTGTATGTTTATTGATGATTTTCAGTAGTGTTTGCAGATGTGATTTATCAGGATGGAAGATAGTGACATCATCAACGTATGAGATGTGATTAATTTGTTGTTTTAATGCTGGCACATGTATGCCAGGCATGTTGTGTTCAATATCCTTTAGCATTGGATTTATATATGTTATGAAACAGAGTGTAGCCAGAGGCGAGCCCTGGGGGATTCAGAGATGTGGTCTGAACCCAGTAGACAACTTTCCATCTAGAGAAGTAAATATCGATCTATTTAAAAACAAGTTGGCAATTATTCTGATATACACTTGAGGTACTTGGTACTCTTGCAGTGTTTGAAAGAGGATTGAAGGGATTACTGTGTCGAATGCTGAGGAGAAGTCTAATTGGATAGCTAGTGGCCTTGACTTTCTGCTTTGCCTGACATGTTCAATTATCAGGAGGAAGCATTGCACGGCTTCGATGTTTGATGAGCCTTTGTGTGTATATTGATATGTGTGTGTAAAGCTGGTCTTGTATTTGATCCTTGATTAAGGATTCGATTGTTTTTATAAGCAGAGGAATCATTGAAATGGGACATAGGTTAGTAAGACAGGATGGGTTTGCTTGTTTTTTCAAAAAGGGAACCAATGCCACTGGATACAAATCTGGAATATTTTGGAAGTCGCCAGCAAGCATGTCAATCATCATCCTCAGTATTGGTATGGTGAAGTGGCTGAGGTGGAGAAGTACAAATCTGGGTATTCCATGGAGTCCTGCATGTGTGATTTCCGGATATGCAAGTAGCTTTTGGAGTATTTGATTTTCTGTAATGTTGTGGTTGGAAAAGTTGCCTGTGTCTTTCCAAATGTTACCTGTTTTAAAGTTATGATTTTGTAATTTTTGATTGACGTGATTATGGATTTTGGAGAGCATCGCTGGACCACTGTAACAGTTTTGGTCTACTGAGATCATCAGTGGTGTAGGCCGCCTCGTTGCTCCCAGTGCCCATCTGATATAGCTGAGAGTCCAATTGTGCTTGTTTGCTAGAAAAATCTTGGATCTTTTTGTGGCTATATATTGTGTAAGTATCTTTTGAGTGTTGTGGTAATGGATTTTGAGATCCAAGATGTCTTGTATGTTGGTGTCTGTGAGAGAGAGCATACTCAACCTATGATTGATGGTGTCCAATTCTTTTAATAGCTGATTAGGCCCTTTAGTCTTCTTAGTATGGTGGTCGATGAGTGAACTCAATATTCCTACAAATGTTGACCATGCTTGAAGAGGTGGAAGTGTGAGAATTTTGATTTTATTGAAGAGGATGTAAGCCTCTGAGACAATCCATTCTGGAGTTGCTGTTTTATTTAAAAGTCTTATGGTGCTATTATGATTTGATTGGGTTATGGTAGAGGAGTCTAAGTGTAGTGAGATTAACATGGCCAGATGGTCAGAGAAAGGTACTAGTTGTAGTTTTGCATTTAGATTAAAGTGGAGTTCAGATGAGTAGTAGAGCAGATCTATCAGGGATTTTTTATGTTTTGGGAAGAAGGAGAAAGAATCAGGTGGAAAGCAACCCTCCCCACAAAACAAGACTCTGCTAAAGAGATGAAGGTGTTTCATTGTAAATTGGTGATACGACATGTTAAAATCACCAAAGCAAATTATAGGTGAAGCATCAGACGAAAGTATAGAATTGATTTTGGTTATTACTGAGTGAATTAAGTCATTATCTTTCCTGAGGTAGAGATATATGATGTTAATTGTGTTATTGGCAATATGTATATTGATTATTAATAGCTCTTTGCTGAGGTACAGAATTCTAAGTTTTTGATAAGACAACTTAATCAATATAGCAACTCCAGATGAGGCCGTAGTTGAGGGCAGATATTGAAACAGGCCATATTGTTGCATGATTTGTTGGATTCGGTAATCAGATTGTAAGTGTAATTTTGTCTCGGATAAACATACTATGTGGAGGTTTGTTTTTTCAAGCCATCTTCTTATTGCATGGACACGCTCAAGGGAGTTGAGCCCCCTTACATTAATTCCCCCTATTTTTAGACGAATATTTGAGTAATAAATGATGTGATATGAGTAGAGGTTATTCATCCGTAAGAAACTCATCTTTAGGATGTGTTGTTCAATCGGATCTTGAGTTTCTTGAGGAAAGCTATCAGAGACCGGAGACTTTGTATTTGACCATGTTTGGTCTGGTGTACTGGTTGTCTTGCTTTGATTTGAGGTAGTCTTGCTTTGATTTGAGGTAGTGGTGTTTTGAAATTGGCATTTTGTGATTAATGTATCCTCTGGTGTGCTTTGTTCTTGGATGATTTGAGTTTCATTTAGTTTGGATCTTTTCTCTTTTTTCCTTCTCTGAATGGATGCTTTGTTTGTGGTATGTTGAGAGTGATTTGATTCGTGATCTGATTCAGCAGTTAAATTATTTAATTCGTCTGACTGCGATCCGGTAGAGTCTTGAGTTTTCCTTTTATTGTTTGGAATTTGAAATTCCATTTGTGTTGCATGCATGGAGTGTATTTGTTTAGACTCCTGTTGTTTATTTGTTATGTGTTGCGATTGCTGTGTTTCCAACCCTGATGTTCCAAAAGTGGTTTTGGATAGCTGGTTTGGCAAAAGTGATGAAGTTTGTTGAATGGTGTTACACACCTCCTTGGAAACTTCTGTGGATTCAGCAGTAATATTTTGTTCTGTTGTTTGTGAAGTGCCCATCTCAACTTCAATAGACAGATCTTTCTCCTCCTCTAGAACTTCATGTGCTGATGAATGTGAAGAGTGTGGTAAGTTTTGAGAGCTTAGATTGCATTTGTGGTTTCTAGTTTTTCTTGTGTTGCAATCTTCACACATCCGATTCGGACATGATTTCATAAGGTGGTTACGATCTCCACAGGAGAAGCATTGTGCATGTACTCCTTTGATTGAGATGTAGATAGGACTTTTTTTTTTCCTCAAGTTTTAACGGTATATCCAGTGGAGAGTAATCTTTATTAAGTTTGAGAGTGAAGGCTGCATTATTTGATGGTAATTCAAGGTCTGCCCTCTTTTCATTGAGATACTTAAAGGTTGTGATGGTACCATACTTGGCAAGTAGTCTTTGTAGATCTAACTCATTGAAATTTAAGTAGCAATTGCGTGCTAGACCGTGGATAATTCTGGGTCTATTCATTTCTATTTTTATAAGGTATCTATTCTTTAAGAAGAGTTGATTTCGTTTGAATATCTCTTTTTGTAATATGTTATTAAATTCTATTATGAAGTACCTTCTGTTTGGATGTTGGTATATTCTTTTTATTGCTTCTCCTAACTGATAATTTTTTAGAAGCTCAAAGAGATCATCCATAGGGAAAGTAAACAGATTGCAGTTGTTGGTGGTGGTAGTAAGTATTAAGGTGTGTTCACTATGGTAATTTAGAAAGGAGTTAAATAGAAGTGGGGGTATACGTGAATTGAATTCATTGCTAATTGTTTCATAGTTATTTAAGGATGTTTGAATGTCCTGAGATATCAGTTCTTCATTGGTATGTGTGTAGTTTTCATCATCTACAGAAATGTTTTGACTTGAGATGTCTGTTACAACTGGTTTTATATTTTGTGTTTTGACTCTATTCTTGTAGAGTGCTGTAGCGTAAGTTTGATTATTTGTTTGGTTTGAGACGTTTTTTGTGGCTTGTACTTGCCACAATGGGTTACTGCTTGATTTGTTATTGCGTTGCTTCCTGATTGTATATTGTTTGTTTTTAAACTAGGCACAAGGCAAGGAAAATCCGTGCTGAATGTATTTTACTCAATTCGTGGGTTTTGCATTTGTGTTCGATTTATTGAGCAACTGTGTGTAAATTCGCGGTTATCTGTATTGTGATCGGATTCATAGTTTTTGTTCAATCTTTGATTTGGAGGAGGACCTTTGTCAGTATGGGTTTTGGACCTCGTTTTTTCATCTGTTTCTCCACTGTGGAGCTCAAATAATAATTCTTTATCGTTTTTTTTTCTTCATTTAATGTTTCTTTACGGTGAAACGTGGCTGCTTCCGGAGAAACGCCACCTGCATTTTTAGTATTTTTTGATTTTTCAGTTTTGGAAGTAAATGTTTGATTTTTTTGTTTGAGGTAATTTTATTTTAGATATTTCACTTTGATCATTTTTTACTTTGATTTCATAGGAGTTTGGGAATGTTTTTCCCTGATTTTCTGAGAAATGCTGTCGTCTCGATCGTATTGACCTTTTGATTGGAATTTGTGGGTATTGTGTTTCTTTGTTTATGGTCTATATCCGAGTCTTTTTGCTTTTGAGAGACTTTAACTGAATATTTATTATTATTTAGACCATCCTGATCATTTAAACTAGGTTTGATATTGGTGTGAATGTTTTCCACTCCTTGTGTTTGAGGGCCTGTGTAAAGCTTACTTAGAGCTTAAGCTCCTTACGTTAGAATCGATCTTGTGATTGGGCTTTGCACGCTGTGTTACCCGATCAAAATGATCAAATACCTTTGCTCATTTTGTATATTTATTATTAAAATACAAAAAAAAGGCTTACCTTCTGGCCTTCACCACCCAAAATGGGAAAAGTTTGAGAAAACACTTATAATTTATGTTCTTAATATTAACCTACGTGCAAAGATTGTCACTAGTTGGCGCCATTTTA